>JBBMKE010000009.1:321542-334756 GCA_037834125.1 Lippia alba
TGAACACGGTTTGTTTCAGGCCATAACATAAAGTTGTAACTGAAGTTCACCGCTTTTCTATTCTGGGAAAAAGGAAAACACACACACACACACACAATTTAATTTAGTGTTGACCTGTGGCGAACAAATACGAGGATACAGACACAAATACGAAAATACTGATCTTTTTTCAAGGTTAATCACGTGATAGGTGTCAGACATGCACAACACGATACGACAGAGTGATATTCCTAAAAGTGTCAGTGAGTTATATGCGTCGGCTAGTGTTGCCACCGGTGAAAAGTTGCGGAACACATAGAGATCCTTACTTTTCTGAAAGAAATTAAAAGATGAAATTAAAGGGCTGAACTTAAGCTGGTTAAACAACTTGATCTGAGATTGTACTTGAGTTTCTTGATTACTGTATTAGTGCAAATTCACCTGTTGTCCCGTTGTATATTGAAGAAAAATTGCGGAAAAACATTTACAAAATAAAATACTTCTCATATTTAGAAATTTGGTTTTAGATAGTGTTTCATCTGCTACTATCATCACATCATGTACAAATACCAGGTATATCATATATTTGCTTAAATAAAATACTTCAATTGTAGATCATGAACACTTGCAGAAATAATTTTGTAGAAACACAAGAGCAAGTCTAATTTAACGTTGAACAGATTCAAGTGCAAATAAGGGTTCCCGAGGCATTTCTTTTCAAGACAATAACCAAAGGAAAAAACAACATAGACACAGACAAATGCATATAATTCCGATGTGGAATCACGAAATGGGAAAATTGTAATAAAAATCCATAAACCGGAATGATAAACGTTTATTGAAAATCGGGTTGTCAAGCCAAGAAACCGTATTATTTACCAGGCCAAAAGAATTGCAGAGTACAAATATTTGAAGCAACTGAGAAAGAAACATATGAATGAGCGAATCAAACTACAATGCGTCTATTGTATGTTTGGAAACAAGATCCACACTTTATGTGAACTTCATCAAGCTTTGATGGCTTCAATCAAAGAACGATCTGAGGAAGATAATAAGATAAGCTTATGCTAGAGAATCACTCTCTCTTTGCTGTTGATATAACTCCTCACTCATTCTCCTTATCTCAATTTCTTTCTCCATTCTCTCCTTCTGCATGAAATGACAACATCATAGAAGAAAACGAATCAATAATTTATTGTTGTATCAGTAGATGGTCACATATTGCTCAATGATATACATGGTAACATAACTTAGCACCTACACAAAGCATCGATTATACATTATTAATCATAATGTTTGTAATTCCAATTCCAAGGTTCAAGTTTCAAGCTTACCGAGCATAGAATGAATCAAGCAAAAAGGCAAAAAAAATTGATAGTAGAAAATAATCCAATAAGAAAATGAAAAGTTTCATTACTCTGTTTTTTGTAAGAATTATGTCTTATATATATGAGAGGAATTACAGCAATTTTCAGGAATAAAAGTTGTGTAAAGCCTGAAATAAGCTCCACATATCCAACACTATATTCACAAAAGATTTCTTAGGTTGTTTCTTAACGCTTTCATCCCAAGGTCAAACCTTGAAACCAGCAACATAAACGCATTGTTTGCAAACTCTTAAGAGAAAGCACTTCTACACTTTTAGGTATTTATTAAGCACTCGGGGGAGCGTTTGGAAAACCAAATTCTACTTAACTTCAAGCAAAAACAAGCTATAAGCTAGAAGCATCTACGACCAACTTCTAGATTCAGCTTCAGCTTTGTAAAGAAATGGAAGTTTATGTAGTCTAACAAAAGCACTTGTCAACTTTGTTCCCTAATCACTCGGATGCTTTCTTTTTTCAACTAGTAACTAAATTTTCCCAAACACTCAACACTATCCTACATTCCTACTCCAACCTTTTAGAATTGTAGCTTCTATTTCTACTTCTCCAAAAGCAGTAATTTTTACACACCCAAAATTCTACATTGCTTAATGTCTTAATAACTCTTCCAATAGGTTTGATGAGCTGTGAGATTGGTGCGAAGCAGCAATGCAGAAGATTTCAGGATTCTAAGAAACTGAAAACAAGAAAAAATGGAAATGAAATCTGACTCAACTGAAAAGGCCCAAATCACAAAACCTAAAGCTCCAGAACTCCCATTCGATTTCAAACCGAACTATTCCAATAAATCCTATTCAGACACCCACTATGAAATCAATTGCATATACATACGAAATGTGGATCCTTATAACTGGATCCAAGAATTAAACACACACACACAAACCCACAAATCCAGAAGCTAAAACACTAAAAATCTGGTCTTGTTTCAGCACAATTAGCCCATCATGTTCATAAAATCAAAAACCCATTACAGTACAAGCTACAAAGATCACAAATCAATCACATAAAATGCTTTTGTGCGTATGTATAAACATATATATATATATATATATATATATATATATACCTTTTCATCCTGGTGAAGGGCGATCCAAACGTGGACTTTGTCCATGGTTTGCCAGAAAACGAAAGCGCCAAGCGACATACCAAAGAATGTTGAAACTTTCACCATTTTCAGAGTTTCTCCAAACGAACAATATTCTTCGCGCTCCTGCAATGGAAGCACCAATCCAATTCGTCGCTATTTCCCCCCTTTCTGCTCGGTTAACGACGTCGTTTCCCTTGTTAATATTATTCCACCTTTATTTTCGCTATAATGTTTTCGTATTACTTTGTTATTATGAAATTATGGAAAAGAATATGTTGAATGAAAAAATATTTATTTATATTTTTTAAGTAAAGATTTTGAAAAAAAAATAAAAAAATATATATATATAGTCTGTTATTTATCTTGCTCGTTTTCTTGCACTGTTCATTTGCAGTGAGGATGGGTTTTTTTATGGGTTACAGCTGAATCGCATGATACGCATGCAGAAATCGTCGTCGTTTTCTTCTTCAGGTAAATAGAAATCTGATATATACATTGTGTGTGTATGTGTGAGATTCTTCATTCGGTTGATGTTGAAGTTTTGTTTTTTCTTGAATTTTGTCCTTTAGAAGTTTCTGATGGTAATGAAACGAAAGAGACAGTAATTGATTTTATTCCTGTTTAGGGCTCATAAAGATTGAATCTTTCGCTTTAAAATCCGACTTGGGTCTGACTGTTCTTTTGCTGTTGTTCTTTCTAGCTGGGCATGTTCAGCATTGGATTTCTGGGTAGGCAACAAAGGCATTTAATGGAGGAAAATGACCTGAATTTTGTTGAAATTGAGATGGGTTTTTTTGTATTTATGTCAAAATGTTGTTGATTTATGAATCTTTTTCTGTGAATTTGTCGACAAGTTATACCTAGAATTTCATCCTGTAGTGCCGTGAGACTTTCTCACTCTAGAAGAATTCTCTCTGACTTCTCTCTAGATTGCACCCACTCACTCTTTCTTCAATTTTTTTAAGATTCTTCAAAATTGCTCCAACTTTTTGAAGATTTCGCGTTGGGTTTTATGGATTGATTTTTATCTTCGCAAGATTAATTCTATCTTCGATTATTTCGTTTCTACAGATTACAAGACTTTCTCTTTGTCCTTTGTAGATCTGCTCTCGGTTTCCTTTTCAGAATCTCAAGATCCACGCCCTTTAAATTTCTTCAGATTCTTTGAAGGTTGTCTTGAGAATTTCATTCCCAAATTTCAAGTCCAATTCGTCCTTGTAAGTGGAATATTACGTGTTCTGCTTCAAAATTGGGATTTTCCTTTGCATTTTCTCTACAAGTTTGTTTGTCGGTGGGTTTCTTTATTTCACTTTGTTGCTGAAAGTTTGTGGTATATACGTGTCTTCCATTCCAAAGTTGAGATTTGTCCACCCTCTCTTCATACAACAAGTGGATTTTGTGGTCGGTTCCTCTCTTCCAGATTTCATATTCAAGTTAGTGGGTTCTCATTTTCTTTACTTTATTTCACTTTCTTGGAGAAAGTTTGTGGAATATTCGTGCCCTTCATACCAAGTTTGCTGAAAGTTGGTGGATTTTGTGGTGTGCTTTTCCCCCTGCTCTTGAGGTGATTTTTTCTGAAACTTTTTTCTTCTCTCCGTAAAAAATGGGGAAGTACAAGGTTCCTTTGCTCCATAAGCCTTCGTTTAAATTAGCTAGCAAAGAGTTTTCTGTGGCTGATGGGTTTCTACTTGCGGCAAAAATGGATGATTATTTGCGGCGATCTTTGCTTTCCCCTGAATTAAAAAATCCTTCGTTTATTGGACGGTTTCAAGTTTTTTCGGATTGTGACTTCTTGCCAAGCAGCAGCCCTTTTGCTTGTCTTGAGAAACCTCTGATTGATAATGGTGCTTCTACTATGGATGTGGGGGATGGGATATTGGTGTGGTGGAAGTTCTTTCCGGTGAAGTAAAGGGCTTCTCCGATGTTGGTGTTCCTACAATGGCGGATGGCCCCTGTTTCTCCAGTTGTGAAGGTTAATCTTGTTGCGTTTGACGATTGCTTTGAAAAATCTATGGCGGATAGGGTATTGGTTCAGCCTGCTTTGGTTGAGACTTTTGCTGATGAAGTTTTCTGGCTTTCTCCGATGTTGGTGATTCTTCTTTGGCGGATGGGGATGTGGCTTTCTGCGTAGTTGGTTTTGGTACTTTGGGCAATGGTGTTGTCGCTGAGTGTGGTGTGGTGGAAGCTTCTTCCGGTGAAGAAAAAGCAATCTCCCATGATGGTCCGTTGTTTGCGGCTGGTGAGTTCAGGGCTGAGTTGGCTTTTCTTGCTGACGAGGAGGGTGATATGGCTATACCAGCTGAGGTGGCTGCTGTTCTTGATCACGTGGCATTCTTGGAGCCTTTGACTATGGCTGAGTTGGCGGCATTAGCTGGATTCCACCAAAGGCTCCATTTTTCAGAATGAAACTTCGTATACCTCACTGGACTCTTCTTCCCAGACATTAAAGTTGGTTTCTCTTTTGGAATACAAGAATTTTCTGCAGCGGATTTTACTCCCGAGGTGGGTGGTTTCCAAGATTTTTTGAAGTCTCCAAGAGTTTTCCCCCCAAAAGTCTCTCGGTTCTCACATCAGTTTGTTTTTCTCATTCGCACTTTCCCGGTTGTGCCTGGTTTTGTTTTCCACAAGAAATTTCGGAAAAAGAAGTCTTCAGATCAGTGGAGGAAGCTTCTTGGATTTCTGTTGGAAATTTGGATACGTTTTGATGACTTTTCTCTAACCGACTCAGCGGCAATTGGAGTCCTTGGATTTTAATCTCTTAGTTTAGAAGTGCCCTTTAGGCTGGTAATTTGCATTTAATCTTGGAATTAAGGATGCAATCATATCATGGCAGCGACAACTTTTGGCTTATTTGGACATATTCAGAAATTGAAGATTTTCCATTTAATCTTGGATTTATGGATGCACCCATATCATGGAAGCGGCAACTTTTGGCATTATTTGGACATTCAGAACTTGATTTCTCAAGGTTTAGTCAACGCCTCAAATGTTTTATTTGTTTTGTAATTTGATTTTCCTTGTTAGCTTTTGCGCTAGTTTAGGCGGGCTCTAGTCCTATTGTATTTTGATTTTGTAATATCTTTTGGGATTTATAAAATTTTTACCTTTTCCCAAAAAAAAAATATCATCCTGTGAAACATTGATTGATTACATGTTCAAATTGCAAGGGTTTGTAATGTGGTCTGTTGCCGTCCAGGTTATATAGTTTATACATGCATTACAGACATAAATTGATTTAGCTGTATTTGTTCTAAATTTGATTTTGAAAAACTGAATTTGTTGACACTTTCAATTACCATCTGTGCTGACAAGAAGACAGTGGGTTTAAGACAAAAAATACGATTGATGATGTAGCTATTAGACTACTTGATTTGGAGGCAAGGTACTTGATTTATGGAAACACTCTCTTTGGAAGCAAGAATCCAGCATACGAAGCCGGTTTAGAAAATGACAGCCATGTCTGTATGGAAACGAGACAAAAACTAGACAACCCTAACGGAAATAGTTATATTAATTTGTCGAGATAAGGACATGATATTTAAACTATTAAATTTCATGTCAATTGCCACCTAATTGTGTATATACTCAACTGAACTGTGAACTGATACCCCTCATAACATCACTTAGACTACGGAAAGGAAACAGTTGCTAAGAACTGAAAAATGGGCCAAAAGGGTGGAATTTTCAGGTTTGCTGATAGCTTTGACAAGTTATTGATGTTTGTTGGTGTTCTGGGCAGCATCGGGGAAGGATTGGCTGCTCCATTGACACTGTATATGCTAAGTGGAGCAATTGATGATTTTGCGGCTTCGGATCAGTCCATTGGCGGTGAAGTGGTGGACAAGGTATGCAAATCTTACCCGTAAATTCCGACATCATAAAATTTCTGAATGTTTTTATTGGTTTAATAAATTTTCAGATGATTCAAGAGTGAAATTTCTGTATTTTTTTAATGCTTTTGCTTACAGTATGGACTCAGGTTGCTGTATGTTGCTATTGGAATTGGTTTTGCTTGTTTTCTTGGTATGTTTAGCAACGGGGTTGTCCTTTATTACATTACTTACATTACTATTATGTAACATTACTTGAATATTTTGTAATATTAGTTTTTCTACTCAGTTTACATATGATTATTGGGACAATTACACTGAAATACTCCGAGGTTTGGCTTACATAGACTCCTTCTGAAGTTTTAGAAATTACAAAAACCTCCCCTTCCAGAATTCACGTTTCATCTGGAACGATTTATTTAATCCATGTCATCTCTAACGTTGTAGGAATACACTGTTTTGCTCTAAACTCTTACTACTTGATATCTGAAATTAAATTTGTGATGATAAATTGATAATAGCATATGTTAGCCGAACGTTAGGTTATTCCCGGGAATTTTTTGTAAATTCTCAATCCTGAGTGAAAGTTTGTCTAATTAGGCCAAACCTCAGGGGTATCCCAATGCAATTTTCCCATGATTATTTGCTTATTTTGATTTTCTTTTTTCCTTCTAAATTTTGCAGAGGGAGTTTGCTGGACAAGAACTGCTGAGAGACAAGCATCAAGAATACGGATAGAATATTTGAAGTCAGTCCTTAAACAAGAAGTAGCCTTCTTTGACAAACAAGATGCTTCGTCTACAACTTTCCAAGTTGTATCTAACATCTCCACAGATGCTCACGCCATTCAGGATGTTATAGCTGCGAAGGTTCTTCTTCATTCCATCTAGCTAACTCTTTAGTCAAAACAAGAATATTGTCCATTATTTCCACTAAATGCCCGCCTGATTTCAAAGTTTAAGCTTATCTAGATGGAGCCAGGGATAAAATTTGATATAAATTTTGTCATAAAAGTTTGTTCCTTTAAGAATTTAGGGAGGGAGGTGGGGCGGTGACCACCCCACCAGTCCCTACTGTGGCTCGGTCCCTTTATATAATATCTCTCAACACCCTTCCTTTTTTTCTTTTCCTTGCACATTCTGCAGATACCGAACACACTGGCTCAGTTCTGTGCGCTGATACTCTGCGTTGCAGTTGCTTTTATACTTTCATGGCGATTAGCATTGGCTTCTTTACCTTTTGCTATTGGATTTGTAGCCCCAGGGGTGGGATTCGGTAAACTAATGATGAATATGGAAGCAAAGAGTAAAGATGCTTATGGGGTGGCGGGGGGGATTGTGGAACAGGCAATATTGAATATACGAACCGTTTATTCTTATGTGGGAGAGCAGAAAACAGTTTATAATTTCAGCCATGCACTAGCGGAAAGCATGAAATTTGGCATAAAGCAAGGATTGATGAAAGGGTTGATGATCGGAAGCATGGGAATGATTTTTGCTACTTGGGGATTTATATCTTGGGTTGGAGGCCTTCTCGTTACTGAAAAAGGAGAGAGTGGTGGCCATGTTATTATGGCTGGCACCTTAATCATCATTGGAGGATTGTAAGCCCGAATATTATGTTCTTTTCTCATATCATCGTAAATCCATGATTTAAATTAGGAGGAAATGTTAAAGAAGTTGTCAGGGATATTAGTGTTTAATGTCCCTAGTGTCTAATAGCTTAAGCTTTCAAATGAGATAGTCATCAATATGGTAACATATGAGATAGTCATTCAATATGTTAACAGACTCGTCTCACTGAAAAAAAATAAAAATAAAAATGATATCAGCCTCGGGACAAACTTGCCGTTTTAATTTCAAATCTCACCACTGGCCATTAGACTAACTATTTACATGAATTGCTTGTCTTCGTAGTGGTCTCCAATTTGTGTGTTTGGATTCTTTAAACACAATTTCTGAGCCTAAAATAGCACATTTTAATCACACTTCTTGTGATTTCAGGGCATCCATGAGTGCTCTACCAAGTGTTCCCTTTATATCAGAGGCATCAGCTGCTGCAAAGCGAATGTGTGAGATGATCGACCGTATTCCCGAAATAGACCCCCAAAATGACAAAGGGAAAGTCTTAGAGAAAGTAAAGGGACAAATTGAGTTCAGAGAAGTTTATTTTAGTTATCCTTCGAGAAAAGACGAGCCAATTCTTCAAGGACTTAAGCTCAAGGTGAAACCAGGTATGAAAGTCGGGCTTGTTGGAGGAAGTGGTTCTGGAAAATCAACAATTATTTCGCTGCTTGTAAGGTTTTACGATCCCATTAAAGGAGATATACTACTTGACGGGCACAGGATTAAAAAACTCCAGCTAAAGTGGTTGAGGTCTCAGTTTGGGCTGGTAAATCAAGAACCAGTTCTGTTTGCCACGTCCATAAAAGAAAATATATTGTTCGGACAAGAAGATGCTTCAATGGAAATGGTAATAAAGGCAGCGAAAGCTGCAAATGCGCATGACTTCGTCGTCGAATTTCCACAAGGATATGATACTCAAGTAAGTCATTTGGTGGCGATTGAATAGGCATTTTCACCTCCTAATCATACCTGTTTTTTGGAATATTTTCACCTTATAAATTTTACGTCCCAAACATTTACTTATTGTGGACGGTCATCTAATAGTTTGCAGTTAACCTCCTAATTCCACCTTTACGGAAAAATGCGTAGCCGAAATTTGGTTATATTTATAATTCAGATGGCTTTTCTAGTTTTTTTTCCCAGCAAAGTACAGTTGGGAGGTAAATTGCAGGAAAAATAGATACTTGAAATGTCAATGGTAACAAGTAAAAGTTTGGTAGGTAAAGTGTTAAGACTGTAATTTGCAAGTAGCAACTATTTTTTGTCCCAATTTAATGTAACCTTTTGTAAGCTAACATAGTTAATATTTTTATTTCCTCTAACTCTATAAATACTATTGCTAAATCTCAGGTGGGCCAGCTCGGAGTGCAGTTATCTGGGGGGCAGAAGCAGAGAATAGCTATAGCAAGAGCATTGCTAAGGGATCCTAGAATTCTCTTGCTCGACGAAGCAACAAGTGCTTTAGATTCCCAATCCGAAAGCATAGTACAAGAGGCCATCGACCATGCTTCCCAAGGCAGGACAACAATACTCATAGCCCACCGCATTTCTTCTATTCGTACTGTCGATCAAATCATGGTTCTTGAATCTGGGACAATCATTGAATCCGGGTCCCACGACGAGCTTATGCAGATGAATGATGGGGAAGGCGGAATGTACGCGCAAATGGCGAGATTGCAAAAATCATCAATACCCAATAACGAGCCTTCACAGGAAGAAAGAAGTCCGAATGCACTATTTTACCCCTACAAATCATGCTCACTCAATAGCTCCACCTCTTCCATTATGCCTGCCTTTCCTATGAGCATACTTTCATCAATCCAAAATAGCCCTGCTTCCTCTTTCAGCTTCCACCCTTACGAGAAGGATGAAAAATCGGATGACTTCTCCTCGCCATCGCAATGGCGGTTATTCCAAATCAATGCTCCAGAATGGAAGTCGGCTCTTCTCGGCTTTGTCGGGGCAGTCTTGTTCGGGGCTGTCCAACCCGTCAGTGCATACTGCATCGGCATTCTCACCTCTGTTTACTTTGGAGAAAACGGCTCAAGGATAAAATCACAAACCCGATTCTATAGCATCATATTTCTAAGCATTGCCGTCACAACTTTCTTTTCCAACATCCTCCAATACTACCATTTAGCCGTAATGGGGGAGCGCCTAACCGCGAGAATGCGCAGAATGGTACTCGAAAAGATACTCACTTTCGAGGTCGGTTGGTTTGACCGGGTAGAAAACTCGAGCGGAGCCATTTGTGCACGTCTCTCCACTGAGGCACACTTAGTTAGGTCCCTCATGGGGGACCGATATGCCCTCTTTATTCAGGTCTCGACGAATGCCGGTTTGTCCTTTGCCTTGGGATTAATCTTTGCGTGGCGAGTCGCGGTCGTGCTCATTGCGATCCAACCGTTGATTGTTCTCAGCTTCTACTACAAAGCTGTCTTGATGAAGCACATGTCTGTAAAAGCACAAGAAGCCCAAAACGAAGGGAGCCAGCTCGCGAGTGAGGCGTGCGTCAACCATAGAACTATCACGGCCTTCTCGTCTCAGGAGAGGATTGTTTTCCTATTTGAAGCAACTTTGGCAGGCCCACGAAAACAGAACATAAGACAGACATGGATTTCCGGATTGGGATTATTTGCTTCACAATTTCTAACATCGGCGGCCGTTTCTTTGACTTTTTGGTATGGCGGGAAATTAATGGAGGACAGATTGCTGACCGCCAAGCAGCTCTTTTTAGCGTTTTTCATATTGATGAGCACCGGCAAGACGATTGCGGATGCAGGAATGATGACGTCCGATTTGTCGAAGGGCAGTCGAGCTGTCGGATCGATTTTCGCTATTCTTGATCGGAAGAGCAAGATCGAATGGGACGGACCGGATGCTCTCATCAAAGGTGAGGAGAGTCTCAAAGGTGATATAGAGTTCAATGATGTTTACTTCTCGTACCCTTCTCGGCCCGGACAAATTATTTTCCAGGGCCTTAATCTAAAAATTGAAGCTGGAAAAACAGTGGCCCTTGTTGGCGAGAGTGGTTCGGGAAAATCTACTGTTATCGGATTGATTGAACGGTTTTATGACCCGATAAAGGGTTCGGTGTTGATAGACGATGAAGATGTCAGAAGCTACGATTTGAGATACTTGAGATCGCATATAGCATTGGTGAGCCAAGAACCGGCCCTCTTTAGCAGAACGATTCATGAGAATATAGTTTATGGTAGAGATGATGCCACAGAAGCTGAAGTTATGGAAGCTGCCACCCTTGCAAATGCCCATGAATTCATAAGGTACTCGATTGTCTCCCTTTCATAATTTCTCAAATCTCAAGGGGAAATATGTATTTTTGCCATACTTTAGGGGTTATTCGTAGTTATCCCTTTATAATTTGAAATGTCTGTCTCGAACAATTTAAAGGTCTTAGATGAGGTGGTCATTCAATAATTTCATCATTGCGGAGTAATGAAAACATGAATAACCTATGCATGCACATGCGCAACACTTTAAACATAGATTAAAGATTGCATATAGTTGTCTATGTAATAATTTAAACTTTTAAATGAGGTCGTCCTTCTTACAGCTCAATGAAGGACGGATACAAAACGGCCTGTGGCGAACGAGGAGTCCAGCTTTCGGGAGGACAAAAGCAGAGGATAGCGATTGCTCGGGCGATACTCAAGAACCCATCGATCCTCCTTCTGGACGAGGCGACCAGCGCTCTGGATAGCATGTCGGAGAATCTAGTCCAAGAAGCGCTGGACAAAATGATGGTCGGGAGGACGTGTGTGATCGTCGCGCACCGGTTATCAACCATACAGATGGCTGATAGCATTGCAGTGGTGAAGAATGGGAAGATTGTGGAAGAAGGTTCACATTCTGAGCTGCTAGCACCTGGAGATGATGGCGAGTATTATTCCCTAGTCAAGTTACAACATAACCACTATACTTAGAAGGGCATAACTATGGCCAAAATCATATATGTATCTTATATTTTGTAAAAATTCAATTTCGATATGTTCAAATTGAAAATTTATACTCTATCTTATATGTAAGATTAGTTTTAAAAAATTAAAATTTCTAACTAGGTCTCTGTATCTGCATCCAATGTGCATTTTGTGACCATTTAGTACGAAGAAGATTGAATAAGAGAGATGGCGAGCGAATGCAGGTGGTGGAGGTGGGCCTGATCTCGGGTCCATTTAGTACCTGAAAGACTGAAGACCCGTAAAAAACAACAGGGCCCGTTAGAAGCAATGTCGTAAAAAATTTAAGAGACTTTTAATTAAAATTCTTACTCTTCACAAGATTGTATAATTACAACTTTTATTTATTTATGAATAGTGTATTGGAATTTGGATGTTTTCCACCCTAAAATGATTTGGTTGTGAAAAAGAAAAAGTGGGCTATATTGCCAAAACAAATAAAATAAATTTTGGGAAATTCGATTTCGAGTCTGACTCGGCCAAATCAATGTAACAAGAGAATTAATGTTTTATACTTATTATATGATTGGTGAAAAATAACAAATTAAATAACAAATCTTGTCGTATGATTGGTGAAAAATAACAAATTAAATAACAATTGCAATGTACGTGGACTTTTAATTAGTTGGGTTTAATGATACATGAAATCTTTCTTATCCAAAAACTTTTTCACTCACAATTTCACTGAAGTCCTAATAGGATAAGTATTTTGTAATTTTGAACGTCTAAGGATAGTGACTAGTGATTATAATATTGATATTTACCTTTTAAACTTTTGACAAAATAATATTTTTAAAAGGATATATGCATTAGAGATAAAAATTCATAATTTGCCTCAGACCAAAATCATCAAAATAAATATTCACGAGCCATCCCTTTAAATTAGACTCGAATTCTAAATCTGATTCAATCAGGGCTAGATTCAGGCTAGAATTCCACCTTTGTCGGAGTCATAACTTTAAGCTATCCAAATATTTTATAACACAATATTGAAGAATGCTCCCATGGACTGTTAAAAACTATTATATTCATTTAAAGAAAATTATAATCCAAAAAGGTAAAATACAAGGCACTAAAACGCGCTATTAGGATTTGATGCTCCATTCGTTGATGAAGACAAACAAATGACAACCTTGGTTCGTCGATGTTGAGTTCAATTTGGTTTGATTATCCTCTCAATTGTTTGTATCTCCTTGAACAAGATTTGCGTTTTATACGTACTATGTTGAATGTGTCTTGTTTCCAAGACGGCAGACATTCATGCCCTAATTAATACCAACTTTATATATCTTAGACTAAATAATAAATTACAAAAAGTAGTAGAAACTTGA
>JBBMKE010000009.1:342352-355129 GCA_037834125.1 Lippia alba
AATTAAAAAATTAAAAAGTAATTAGTAGCCATATATATTTAATAAGAATTAAAAAATAACATCAAAATTTTAAAAAACTATAATAATATAACGTAGAATTATATTTATACTATAATTATAATAGTTAATTAGTATAATATTTAACTAGCATTAAAAATAAAAATTTTAAAGATATCATATTTAATTAAAAATAAAAGTTAATAGCATAATCAATAATCATTATAATAATATTTAATTATATTTATATTATAGTTATAACAATTTTATATGTTTGTATTAAAACAAACGTAATTAAATATGAATTCACAGAATTGTTGTCAAAAATAAATTTTTAGACTTTGAAACTATATTTGTCGAAAAACTAAAAGTGCGGGATGATTAAAAAATTGCGGGACCAGAAAAAAAATTCCTGTAAGACTAAAAATGCAATTTTCTCTATTTATTTATTCCTTATCAGTTTTGATCTCAACTGAAACATGTACACATAAATAAAATATAAAGTAGAAACATATAATTAAAGAAAGAGCTATTGTTTGGACGACATGGTTTGTAAGTAAAATATAATTCAGTCCCGTGATTTGTAATCATGGAGAAAAGTGCGGAATATTAGTTTATAATAAAGATAAAGTTATCCATGATAGGTTTTGGATAGAGTTTTATGCTTAGTGTTTATTCAAGATTTCATTTCGATATTTTGTCGATTTTAAATATTTTTGAGAATATATTATCAAAAGTAATTTTTGTACATAAAAATAGTAAATAAATTTATAATAAACTAGAAAAAAAATCTATTTTTGAATCTTGTGAATTTTTTGTTGAAATTACAATCAATATAAAAAATTAAAAAAAAAGGTAGAAATTAGATAAAATGTTTTTAGATTACTCAAAAGACACCGTTCAATATGTTGAACGTCAAAGGCCTCACGGGCAATTATTGAAAGAAATATAATGTTGGGGGTAGTATTAATACCAAAGTAGCCTTCAAAATATCACTCTTCCTTCCTACACAACCCATTTTGTTAACATAATTAATATCTCATATATTTTATACTTTTATTTTGTATGTAAATACTTCTAAATATAAATTTCATACTTTTATTTTCATACAGGGGAATAGTGGCTTAAAATTAATTATTGATTTATATTTTGGAGTATTATTTATAAATTATAAAGTATTCAAATTATAAATTAGAATATTCTGATTTAAAAGTTATGTATTATTTGTAAATATAAAATACTCATATCTAAAATTGAAGTATGAGAAGGAAAAATAAAGGAAAAGAAAATAGTATTTTTTTGTAAAAGTTAAAGTACTTACATTTTAAAGTAAAGTATTATTTATAAAAGTTAAGTATAATTGAAATGTTGTCCATAAATATTAAAGTATTCAAATTTAAAAATAGAATATTGTTCGTAAAGTTAAAACACTCAAATTTAAAATTAAAGTATGAAAAGAAAAAAATAATTAAGAATATAAATTTCAATCAGGTGAGTGGGACTGACATCTAATTATTAGTTTAGAACAAATGTCATATTTGGTCCTTAATGTTTTAGTTTTGTATCACTTTAATCCTCAATCTTTTAAAAGTGACACTTGAGTCCATAAAGTTAATAATTTATCTCACTTAAGTCCTCCTGATCAAATTCTACTAAAATTTTCACTTTATTAAAGAGTATTTTGGTCATTTTACTATTTATAGTTTTAAAATGGCATCTAAAGTTTCAACTTTATATCATTTTAGTATTCAATCTTTTGAAAATGTTGTTTTAAGTCCCTAAAATTAATAATAAATCTTATTTTAGTTCTTTTGATCAAAATCAATACTTTTAGTTATTTTATTTATTTCACATAAGAAAGGAGAGAAATAATATTTATAGTAAATTAATCCGAGCCTATGAGTTAAAAAAAAAAAGAAAGAAAGAAAGAAAGAAAGAGTTGTTGTCATTATACAATATTTGTTTCAATACAAATTTCCCACCTACTATATTTATTCAGTTTAACTTTTTTTTTTAAATTTAGAGAGTGTTTTTATTTTAAATAATTACCTCAAATTATTTTTTAAATAAAATTATAACATGGAATACATGCTTATGAAATTGAATTTTGTAAATTTGTTTATAATTAAAACACTCTTAACTTAATATATTTATTTTTTAACATCACATTTTAATATACATATTATGTTGGTTGAGATAATTATTTAAAACTCAAATACTCTCTAAATCAATAAATTATCATTGAAGTTTAAAAAATATTAAATAAATAAATTAAATTTTATTTACAATTAAAATTCTATTTTTTTTGGTTTTGTATTAAACTAAACTAAATAAATTTAATAGGTGAAAAATCCGTATTAAAAACAAAAATGGTATAGTGTTAACAACTCTATTTTTTTTGTTTAACTTATAGGTTCATATTTTTACAAAAATATTATGTCTTTATTTTTTTCATGTAAAATAAATAAAACGACTAAGAACATGAATTTTGATCTCTAATGCACCGACACTTCTAAAAATAATATTTTGCCGTGTCGGACACCCGTGTCCGACATCGTGTCCGACACTTCTCACGTTAAAAATTCACAAAAAAATCTGTGGCGCCGTATCCGTGTCGTGTCGTGTCCGTGTCGCCATGTCCGTATCCGTGCAACATAGATTTTGATCAAAAGAATCAAAGTGAGACTTATTATTAATTTTATGGATTTAAATGACACTTTCGAAAGATAGAGGACTAAAAAAATACAAAGTTGAAAATTCAAGGGACCATTTTAGAACTATAAATACTAAAATGATCAAAATACCCCTGAGTAAGGTAAAAAAATTCATTAGAATTTTGTTCGAAGGACTTAAGTGAGATTAATTATTAACTTTAGGGAGTCAAGTGTCACTTTTAGAACATTGTGGATTAAAGTTATACAAACTTGAAACTTTAGGGACCAAATATGATATTTACTCTTAATTTAATCTAGGCAGTTAGTATTGATACTTTTACCTATAGAAGTAAACTAAATTGGGAATGACATCTAATTTTAAATTTAAACTAAGCGGTTGGTATTGATATTTTTCGCAATTATTAAGTATGACTCTTTTTATCATGGACCAATTAAATACAAGCCCGAGCCTCGTGAGGTGCACATAATAAATTACTACCCTCAAAGCCCAAGTAATCCTACTCATAAAAATTAGGGTGTCTCAAGATGAAGACACATGACAGTATGACATTGTAATGACTTTTTTTTTTTAAAATATTTAATACACGCATATCTAAGTTTAAAATTAATTTTATTCTAAAAAATGATTTCATTTATTATTTGAACCAGCCCGTGTACTACAAACACTCTTTGAATCGATTTGGGAAAGGTGAGGGCGTCCTCCTACCTTATGGGGCCGTGAGTTACCGTGATTTACCTCCTCTCCTACTGGTGTGAGGTCACTTAGGAGGGGCGCTTAAGGTGGGCGATTCCACCTTTGGAGCAAGGGAAAGGTGAGGGTATTACCGATGAATCCTTCAACATGTATAGAAGATCACGTTTACCAATTTAGGACTTGCTGAACAACTACTACGATTCTATGAGTGTGTTACCAATTAAGATGTCATTAAATGATTTAGTGAAGTTTTTAGGGAATGAGCAAATAAACTTTTCAAATAAGCTTTTAAAAGATTGTGGGCCCTTCTACAAACATAAAGATTTGCTAACTTTTTTCAATTCGAAAAAACTTTTTGAATTTAAGTCGTAATTATATTAGTTATAAAAATTGCGAATAATCTTGAAATATGTTTTGGACAGTGAATGTTACGTACCTATTAGTGGGAGAAATTTAGTGCGACCAATTAAATAGATTCGTGGAAGCTTTTTAAAATTAAGCGAAAACAACAAAAAAAATTAATCAGAAAAAGGTAATGAGGAGAAAGAAATATGAACCCACATTAGTCTTGGTGTAACCATTGTAGAGAGGTTTTTCATCTTCCTTGGGACGAAGCATGGTCCTTAGTACTTTAATGTTGTCTGTCTGATGAGCTGATTCCATCCGCTTCTTAAATGCAAAATATTCATCTTCTGCCTTTCTCTTTTCTATATATACAACAAAATGCATAAACAAAATTGTATTGAAATTAACAATAAATAGATCCTGTGAGTGCAATCTTCAATCATATTTACCCAGGCTTACCAATCAAGTCCAGTTGATTTTTGAGTTTCTCCTTCAACTCCACCATCTTGACAGACAGCTTATGGGAAAATTTCACGATCATCTCCCATGCCTTCGGAGTTGAGTTGTCAATATCTCTGTTCGGCCAAAAGATTTCATTTTATAAGTGACAAGAGTTAGGATCTTAAAAAGGGTACTGAGGGATTATATGAATTTTTGATATAAAGAGATTGCAAGTTTGCAATTTGTATAAATTTCTGTGTAAAATGATAGAACTATGAAAACGTTTAGGGGCCTCATGACCGTACGCGTAGACGTGACCGGTACCGTTGAGATTCACAATCGCCACAGCGCATGTCAGAAGAGATCTTATGGTCCAATAAACAACATTCACGATATCAACTGCTACTGTTGCAGTCTTGATGAACTCCGGCAGAAATATCTGGCTAATATTAATGTAGTCCTTTTGCTTCATAAAATCAATGATGCACTGAGCCATGGGGAGTGCCAATTTCACAAGGTTGAGTGTCACCTCCAACTTCTCTTTCAACTCATCGGCTTTGGCCGGTGCTGTAGGGAGATCCTTGAGAATTATGATGGTTTTGGCGTACACGTTCTCGGTGTGGAACTCCTCGGATAGTCCTAACTCGCCGTAGTTGATCGCTAAAGCAGCTAATGTTATGACAATCTTTGCATCCCACGAGTACTTTCTCAGCGATTGGAGGACGACCAACGTCGCGGAGTGTGTATTTCCTTTGATCATCTGTTGATTTCATTACCAAGAAACTAGAAAATGATATAACTTATATTGGAAATATTATCAAGCAGTTCTCTATCGGCTTAAACTTTTAGATTAGCTGATTAGCTCAGTCATTGGAAAAAGTCAATCCTGATGGGGAATTGCTAGATTAATATTGAGCATTTGAGACGTGACATGAGGCGGTTGGAATTAAAGAAGAGCTTTTATGTGTAATTTGTACCTCTATGGAGATCATGTTGATGTCTTTGGCCAAATCATTCGAAATTTTGAAGTTTGTGCAATCACTTAAATCACCGAGCATGTCAAAAGGCGAATGCTGCGTAGCAAGCAAGTCGGAAAACGAATGCTCAGCGAGGGAGAAGATATCCTTGACGACGGCAAGAACAGGCTTCAACTCCAATTCGTGATCCGGGGCATGAATACCCAAAATATATTTGACATCTTCGTCCGAAAGTTCAAAAATGTCATTGTCTCTGTCCGGAGCTGAATCATGAGCGGCCGGTGCTTTCTCGATGGTCAGTGCTACATCATCGTCGGTTGTCGGCAAACGGTAATTGTCTGTTGCCATTGGAGTAAAAATAAGATTTAGTTATTTTATTTTATATGACATGAAGGATTTGCTGAGAAGGAAACTGTGACTATATAATATTGGCTGTGCTTTCTTTTCTTCGTTGTTAACTATTTGAAAGGAAAAAGAGAGAAAAAGAAAAGGGAGTGGAATAAATTAAAGTTGTAATTTGAATCTTGTTCTTTTCTTCCATTCTGGTCTAAAATCTCTTATTTATTTATTTATTTTTGGCACACTTTGATCTAAAATCAACTGACTAGTTATATTGAAAGGTGCTACATGAGAGCACAGACGGGGACTTACGAGATAAGGGTGGACTGGTGGTTGAGACCGTTATTCTCAACTACTTATAAATTCTAATACATATATAAGGTTTTATTACGTATTATATTTTTGTATAAAATGAATTATCTTTCATACGTATTAACTTTAGCCCTAATTATTTTCATAACTATATATGATTTTCTATATTCAAACAATCCTTCATCGCTACAAGTAATCCCTCAATCATCTCATCCACAAAATTTATAATCATTGAGGATGTAGAAAATATTATATTTTACTATAATGTAAAGTTCGCAAACTTGGCCATGGTAAAGTAAAACTTCACGTACAATTAAATGCACTTAATTATTGATATAGTTGATGTAATTGATACCTTGACTGGCTCTTTAAAAAAGTTAAGCTATTGTTTGTTTGTTTAATTTATATTTTGTATAAAGTGTCTTTTCGTTATCTATTATTTGAACTTTGACCGTATTTTTTTCTTGCCATCTTCTCGACATACAACTCAATTTATTGTTATTTTTAAGTTTTCACATTTACCGTATTAACTATGTAATGTATGCCTGGTTAAATATAACAAAAATAGAACAAAAAAGAAAAAATGATGGAGTATAATTTCATAAAACCATCTTTATTTTTAGAGTATTTTAATTCAATTTGTATTTCAATTGATATTGTCTTTTATGTATTTATTTATATTTACACTAATGTAAATGCTTGGTTCCGTGCTTTGGCTGAGACCCACGACTTCTTTCTTATTCTGAGCCGAACACTTGCCCTTCCGCCCTTTGTAATAATTATACTTTGTATTTTTTAGAAGAAAATATTATATTTGTCATTTTAAATTTATAAAATCACAAATAAACTTATTCATGTAGAGTTCCGGTAAAATTATTTTTAAATGACTATATTTTACCATTAATTAGTTTTCCATACAATTCACGTACACATCCTTATTAAGTAACACCTCTAATGCACCGACACTTCTAAAAATATCATTTTACCGTGTCGTGTCGGACGCGCGTGTCGGACACCGTGTCCGGCACTTCTCACGTGGGAAATTCAAGAAAAAATCCGTGTCGCCGTATCCGTGTCGTGTCGTATCCGTGTCCGTGTCCATGCATCATAAAGCAACACATCAGGTGAAATTATTTCTAGAATGAGTATATTGCATTGTTAGTTATTTTCTCACAGCAACCCACACATCATTCTCAAAATAATATACTAATAATTTATGAAGCTCTTTTTAGCATCTCATAACAACCCACACAAATTGAGACCAGACAAAATTATCGTTAAAAGAAATATATTTATCCTAAAATGACTGTTGGGAAACTTTGTTAAAAATATTACACTTAATTTTCATATTAATATAGTTAATTACATTGAACCCCAAGAGTAATATTTGCATAAAAAAACTAACTAAAGTCGATAGAGGGTATGTTTGGATTTGAATTAAAATTTTGCTTATGTCAGCAATCTTCAAACGAAAATGAGAATTAAGTGTAATTACTTATTTTTTCTGTAATTTAATCTAAAAATGAAGTGAATAATAATTACCTCATCTAATTTAATTTGGGGTATAGGTGTAATTAACCCCATATTTTATCTCGCATTCCTATTTTTTCTTTTTAGAGTAAAGAAATTCTTTGATCAGGATAAAGATTACATGGGAATGTGAATTTGATGATCAAACTTTTGTCCATAATTTCAAATACCAATGTTTTTTCATAAAACAGGGAAATTACAGCAAGAGATCTCAAAACACATTACATAAAGCAACACAAACCGATTACTATTTTATTGATGACCATTCTCTTTAAAAAGAGAATCAAACACAACAAAAAAACACAGAACACACCAATTTCAAATTTATTTGATCTGATCATGACACACTAATAACAATAGTAGAGTATGCATATAAACCAAATCCTCCGCTGCGGCCGCCGGAGACGATCACCACTGCCACCGCCGCCCTCAGTCGGTGCAACAACGGTACATGACGAACTTCTCCATCGTCTTTCCACACTCCGAACACACAACACTCTCGGGGATGTACCCCGCCTGACCCGGCAGGATCAGGCGGTTGCAGTGGTGCTCGGGGTGAACCCCTTGCAGCTGCTCGTCCAAAACCTGGACAAATTTGTCCGGATGGTCGACGAGGTACCCCCAATTCGCGTAACTCTCCAAAACCGGCAAAACCCGGTCGGCATTCCCCTTTGTGATCTCGTAGTTGCCCCGGCTGAAAACCGCCCACCCTTTCTCACTGCTGTCTAAGGTGAGGACATCCATGATCTGCTGCATGATATAATCGTCCTCTATGGTCCTTCCAATCTGCTTCTTGGAGTTCCACATGCTCCAGAGGCGGACCCAGAAGTACCAGACGAAGTCGTAGTAGTCCTTCACGGAGAACACATGGCTCAGCTTCTCCCGGTCGATGATCTCGTGGCATCGGCGGACTTTCTCCTTAGGATTGCGCTTTCCTACATAGAGCATTTCTATGGGGACACCGAGGGCGCGGCCGACTTCGCGGGTGGCTTGGGTGAAGTGACGGATCCAGTCGATGTCCTCGCCGCCGTATAGGCAGATCACCTTGTTGTCCCTGATCTGCTCATATCAAACAAAGAAGTGTCTTCATTTTGGGAAGTTGTATGACAAATATATGTAATGAATTAGTGTGTGTGTATATATTCAGTTCGATCATACCCAATCAGGAATCCTGGTGTCAATGGAATCAGCCAGCAAGGTGATGTTCCATTGACTGTCTGCCCAGAGTGCCCTCTCAGTCTCTTTAGTGAAGGGGAAAGCTGCACTTCCCCAAATCCACATCATTGGCAGAGCGTCGAGATTCGCCGGTTTCCCGTGATGATCCAGCACGACGAGCATTGGCATGTGGGTGAATTTCCACTCCTCCCTGAAGTACCGGATCGCCACAGGCTCGACCATAGTAGGTTGGTCGACCGAGAGCCAGGGCATGCTGTTGTTACGCAGTTCGTAGAATAGGGTCTCCTGCAGCGTGGTCATTGAGGTATGGGGGTCAAGAACCGGGAGCCACAAAACCTCGTAATCGTGGCGCTTGCTGTTGTCTTGGTTGTAGATCAGATGGAGGACGTTGAGCTCCTCGTGGGGGAGGTCGAGGTCCGATATGAGCAGAAGGACGTACTTCATCCGAAGCACTTCAAGACGTTCCTGTAAAAACAGGGGAAGTGTTTAGCACGGTTAAGGAGAAATTTTTCTCCCGAGTGATTTTCGGGCCTTGTACACGTACTAAATGGTTTGAATTGTGTCGCGATTTACGTATACGCATATATTTTTCGAGATAAATTATGATTAGATATAATTTAGCAATTTTATAAGCTCGGGTAATGAATGTAAGAACAGATAAACCGACATTTGTCCTGGTTGTTCCATTGTAGAGAGGCCTTTGATCCTCCCTGGAACGAAACATGGCCCTGAGAACTTTCATGTTGTCTATGTGAGCTGTTTCCATCAGCCTCTTGAATGCAAGATAAGCATCTTCATACTTCTTCCTCTCTGCAAAACAAAACACAACACAAATTAACTCCTGTAAATGTAGTCTTTAATCATTTTCCAGGCTTGAATTCAATCAGACTTACCAATGAATTCCTTGCAAGTCCTGAGTTTTCCCAGAAGGTGATCCATTATGACAGACAGCTTATGGGTCAAACTCATAATCTCCCACGACTCCGAAGTTAAGTTAACATGCCTTTTCAGAAAAGAACAAGAACATCTCATCAAAATTCAACAAGAACTAAAACACATAGCCTCATTTTTCTGCGAAAAAGGATTGGTGATACTTACTCGTGGCCGCTCCCGATGAGATTCAACAGCGTGGAAGCGCAGACAAGAAGGGACCTAATGATCCAATAAACTGCAGTGGGAATGTGGGCCGTTGCCTCCTTCATCGCCTGTGCCTCACTGGTGATGTACGCTGGTGGAAGCTGTTTGAACTCGATGATGCAATGGGTTACTTTGAGCACAGCTTGCAGAAGTTCAAGGACCGCCTCAAACTTCTTCTGTAGCTCGGATGCCTGCGCCATGGTGTCGGGCAGATCCTTGAGGGTGGCGATGTTTTTCGCGAGCTGGTTATTCCTGTGTTGCTGCTCCACGAGCCAGAACTCGCCGTAGTTGATGGCGAAAGCGGCCAATGTTATCACCGCCTTCGCGTCCCATGAGTAGTTCCCAAGAGCCCGGAGGAGGTCCATTGTGATGGCGTGCGAATCAGCGCCAGAGGAGCATTTGCAGATAATCTGTAATGTAATGTGGAGTAATTAAAAAAAGGGTACTATATATCTAACACCTTCAAGTTTTGAGATGTGTTCTATGTCATGGACAGAGTATAGTTGTGTTTTTGTTGTATATATCTTTCACCTCGCAGGAAATCTTGTTGATGGGATATGATAGGATTTTGATAATCTCCTCGTCGTGGTCGGAGGAGAGGTACCCGAGGTGGTCCGTCTCGTGGTGGTAAGGAAGGCGTCTGGTTAAGGTCTTGTCATGATCCTCGTGGTAAGGAGTG
This sequence comes from Lippia alba, assembly GCA_037834125.1. Taxonomy (NCBI): domain Eukaryota; kingdom Viridiplantae; phylum Streptophyta; class Magnoliopsida; order Lamiales; family Verbenaceae; genus Lippia; species Lippia alba. Next base: position 352,655 of record JBBMKE010000009.1, read on the forward strand.
TGTTTGGCCAAGGTCTTCTCATGATCTGATTTCTCCAAATATGCTGATGGAATTCCCTGCATTTGATGCTCAAAACATATGGTTAAATCCAAATTAGAGACAGGGATTTTTATTTATTTGTTTAAGAAGTTTCTAGAGATCGTACCAGAGTACCCGACTGAGCTGCGTGAGTCGCTTGAGTGGCATGAGTCAGGTCGGAAGATGAACGATAAGACAGGTGCAGTATTTCCTCGACGATGGCAAGGACCGGTCTCACATCCACATTATCAATGTCCGGAGAATGTGTGTTGAGAATTTGCTTGGTGAGGGCACTGTCATCCCCAAGTGAGGAGCGGTCGCGACCGGCTCGCAGCAGTGGGCCCCGGCCATGCCGGAGTGGTGCAGCTAATGCACCGTGGCTTGGTGCAGCCAATGCGAGTGCACCACTGGGATGGGTGCCGAGATGGTCCACTTCATGGGCTGGCCTTAAGCTGTGATCGGCCAGTTCGTGGCCCACGGGCCTCGAACTGTGATCCGCGGCGAAATTATGAATTTCGCCGTGAACCGGAGTTTTGACAAGTGGCGTTTTCTCACTGACCAATGGGTGAGGAGTAGTAGCCTTGGTTGGAAAATTGCTTGCCATTAGAAGGGTGTTTCTTCGTTTTTTTTTTTTTTGGGTTTTTTAAGGGAAAAGTTGTACGTATAGCAAGAGAGGATTTGCTGGGATGGGAGTTTATGGTTGTTCTCAAAGGGTTTATATAGATAATGGATATGGGAGAATTTTCAAATATTTGAAAAAGATAACAAATGAGATGGAAGACAATAAAGAAAAACTTGGGGTAGAATAAAGTAGTGATGAATCTTGTTCTTTGCTTCAGTTGTGGACTAAGCCTATTGCAGGTTTGGAATTCAGTTCTTATTGGTCTACAAGTTATTTTATCAAGATCTTAATTAACTATTACGTACGACTTTACTGTGAAGGCAATTCTTTTGCTATTTTGATTAAGGATTCTCACGTGATTCATGTCTCAACCATCTCTGCAGCTTCTCTTGTTATTGGCTCAAGTGCTTTTATTAGATCATGATTTGGAATATGTTGAACTTGTAGGGATAGGAGACGCGACAGGAAGGGGTTGATAGAGAGTACTGTCGCTGAAAAATAAATAAATTTTTAACTCTGTCGATGTATTGATCGTTGATAGATTCGTGTTCTTAAAATCGTATAAATATATTCGGGAGAAAATTATTGTTTCCGCCGATAATGTAATTTCTTTTTAATTTTGGTTCTAAGAGTTGTCATGCTATCATATTAAGCCCTATATTGTTGCTCTGTTTTTTCTTTCTCAATTTTAATCTCATTTGACCAATTTCCGTCAAATTTTAACGGAAAAAGTCGGGTGAATCGTACATGGCTGGTAGTTTTTGTTAAATTTTTTTAATGAATTTAGTTCTAATTTTCACTCACACAATTTTTTTCATCTCTCTCAAGTTCAAATCCCCTAACTTTGCATCCCTTTGCCCAACTCTTTAACTTCATTCGAATCTTCTCCCAAGGTAAATAGATGAAGTCAAAACACCAAAATGACGGTCAAAACACCAAAATTAGGATTAAATTTGTTAAGAATGGGTGATACTGAGATAATTTTGACTAAAACTAACGGTCACACACGATTTACATGACTTTTGAACTTCATATGGATTTTTTTTTTCTTGAACTTCAAATTGATGGAAAGGGTCAATGAGATAAAATTGAGAAAAAAGTAACAATATAAGACAAAATGTGAGAATATGACAAAGGAGCTACATTATGAGGAAAAAACAGTAATCTTCTCATTATTCACAAACAATCCTTCAACTTAATGAAGATAGTGTCGCTAAACCACCGACTCATTTTAAAAAAGAAAATCAATTTTTTGAGAGAACTAATATCAATATATCTTTTTTTTTAACAAACATAAAATACATCTAATAGCTGTATTTTCAAAATAAGGAGACATAATAAATATGTTGAACATCCATTATTTTGAGTGATCAACAAAAAGTGTTGTGTCGGAACAAACACTGGAACGAGCCATTCCAAGCAGATCAAGAACATTCACCGGAACAAATCATTCCAAGACGAAAACAGCTGAAATATGCTGCACAGGTCCCAAGGTACTTAATTTAAATTATCCTTTATTTTAATCTTCTCTTTAAGTCTTATGCAGGATAAATCCAACGGATAGTGGAGCAAACATTATCTCTCTCACTTGCATTTCAAAGTTTGAAAATTAGACCATTGGGAGGTGTGCCAAAGAAAAGAGTTCATGCAGAACAAATCCAAACGGCTAGTGGAGCAAACACTCTCTCTCTCCCACTTGCATTTCAAAGTTTGAATTTTGGGCCATTGGGAGATGTACCAGAGAAAGGAGTGCAACGACTATGTTCTTCAAGTCTATAAATTGAAGATATCTCTCCAAGACAACTTGATTTTCCCTGAGCATTAAAGCTGCTATT
>JBBMKE010000009.1:361353-376123 GCA_037834125.1 Lippia alba
TCCGCCCCACCCCACCCCCAGAAATGAACTTTTTATATCAGAATTAAGTCCTAAAGTATTGGTGATGGATTTATCAAAAGATTTCATGAATTATTATATTGTTTTGGGGTTTCTGTAGGGAAAAGTTGAAGTGACTATTGCCGGAGGGAAGATTGTTTGGGAGAATAACGTACTGAAGACAGTTCCCGGAGCTGGAAAGTACATAAAACTGCCTCCTTTTAACTATCTCTTTGATGGAATTGAGAATGTAGATGCTGGCTATTTATCTTCCCTACGAGCTCCGGTAATATGTTCAACCCCGCATGCTGCAGCCTGAACTCTTCTGCTACAATTACTTAGCAGATTTTAATGATTATTTCTTATTTGAAAATAGATTATAATGATGATGATGTGAATAAGTATTGAACATTTGCACAAGCTGTGGTAGAAGTAGGAAATAAGCTGTGCATTCCATTGTTTACAAATTTACAATGTATATAGACAAGAAGACTGGCTATCATAGTGTAGAAGGATGTTTTGATTTTGATTTTGTTTCAATTGAATCGGCCATGGTTTCCATATGTAATACACTAATACTGACATAACTTTGAGTAAGGGTAATTTGGGGAACTCCAATCTTAATAATTAAGTCTTTCTCATACCAAACATGGAATTAAATGACACTAAGTAACACATTAAAGTATACCAAACAAGACATTACTAATATTGGTATAACTTAGTAAGCACAATGGACCCGAAAATTACTAACTCAAATTAGCCTCAATTGCCTACCAAACGCTTTCCAAGTATATTATGGTACTGCACTATTTGGGCCTGAGAGTTGTGTATTGAGCTAACCTGGAAGGCAAGGGCCGATGGGTAACTCTTGCACGCTCTCACCATTTCGGGATGACCCCTGATTTGTAGCGTCTGGCCAGACACGCATATGAAACGGACAATCTATACATGAGCCAAATCACGGTGAACGGGGACTCTACACACACGCTAAACTAGGCGTTCTAACCCTTGAACCAATCAATACGAGAATCAGAGTACAAAATAAAACAATGAATGCGGAAGCAAACCATATTATATACATTATGTACGAATGAGTTACGGGCTCTACAAAAATATATCAAGTAACACGGCCTTCACAGTCTCAATATACATAATCAAAAATAGCCCACAGGTGTTCAATTCATAAATACAAAAAAAAAAATTATGAGTGTGAGCAATTCAAGAAATGTTAGAGACGAATGCAAGACGCGACTGACTCGAATTCCCACCTAACACCTCATATTTGCAAAAAAATTGAAAACCAAACAGGTTCAGTCTAAAAGAGACTGGTGGGTATAAAAACATGGCATACATAAAATATAAGACGGTATTTAAATATTCACATGCAAGTTACAATCCCGAGTGAGGTTTTTAAATAATTTCCCAAGCGGGTGAAAGAACAAAATCAACAAACGGATTAAAGCTATCATTATTCATTAGGTTGTTATAGGCCCAACGAGGGGTCGTGCATTAATCTCTATCCAAAACCTCGTGTAATCCATTAATATTTAGTCGTTCATTCTTTTCATGCATTTTTTTCTTTCGTGCATATTCATAGCATTTACCCTTCTTCCTCTGGTTTGGTAGACGGGTTTGCAAGACCCGGCCATACATGTATTGACCAAAAAGGGTACATGAATCCTCAGATGGCACTCAGAATCCATTCCCCGCTATCTCCAACGAGGTTTGGTTACGCCGTTCGTTGGTGGGACTAGTATGAGGGATCACACTAAGCCCTTGCCTTCCCTGATAGCCACTCACACTAAGCCCCTGGGCCCCATACGTTCCATTATCGCCAAAACATTGGTAGGGTTTATAAAAGAAGGGCTTTACATTCGCAATCATTTACTCTAAAAAATGACTCTAAATACGTAATATACTAATTTTGGTTTCAAAACATTTCACATTGGGGCATATTTAGGTCATTTAACTAGTAGTAGAGAAACCCACCTTGAAAGCCAAAAAGGAAAGGAGAAAAGCCTCACAGTCTGGCCTCGTCTCCGAATGAACCTGAATCTGTGCAAGAAAAGTGGTGTGAGACTCAATATGAGCAAATAAGACGCTCAGAAATGCTATATTATGATATGAGATGCATAAGAGATCAAATCAATACCAATGAGATGCATTCAAGTACACTTTCAATCACTCTTTTGTTCTTTGAATCATTTGTATTCGTTCGAATCCATATCTTTCATAAATCCCTTCAAATCAAGGCAATTTTCATCAATAATAGGCATAACACACATTTCAACTTGTAGACAAGTCATAAAATCACAAAGATAGGTAATAACAAGCATTAAGGGTCCACATACAAAGTATTAGAGCATTAATACGCATAAAGGAGCAACGAGAGCACATGAACACATAACTCGCACATACCACGTCCAATGAATCCCAAATTTTGATACAAAATACTTAACACATTCTTGAAACATAATACAAATCAAAATCAAGTGATAAGAACTTATAACATGGCATTACACCTTCATAAACATGTATGTAACACATTGTGATCATGCTAGGGGCGGGAAAAACTAAATAAACGAGAAACAAAGCACGAAAAACCAAGACCGTGAACTTAGGCAAGATCAACGGCCGTGGATTTCCCCTTTAGGATTTTCCACAGCCGTTGATTCAATTCAGTAGACATGGGTGCTACTGCATCAAATCAACGGCCGTGGATTTCCTTCAAGGAAATTCCAATGGTTGTTGGTAAGCTCCGGCCCGAAAATAGGGTTTAACTCCCAAAAATGGAATCCCACACCTAGGAAATACATTAAGGCATGATTCAACACAAAAATACCAAAGATTCAAGGTCCATTCATGCAAAGAATCGAGCTAAAATGAAAGCTAAGGCAAGGTGAAGACATATGTGATAATTTCTCCAATTTCTCTAACAAACACATTAATGGAAACTTCATAAATCCTCAACTACCACATAATACATGTTCATAAATATAATAATGATGCTTGAGTGATCTCATTCATGCATTAAAACAAGAAGAAGAGCCAAGGAAACAAGGTGATCAACAAATATGCTTAAAACCTAACTATTCATTCAAATGCTCCAAAATCCAATCAAACCACCTCCAAATTTAGCAAATAAGAATTCATATGAAAGAGTAGAAGATTCCATTCACGATTCTAATCTTACCTTGAAGATATGGGAAGAGATGGATGTCTTGAGCTAATGAGAGAGATGATGAATAGTGGGAATTCTCTTAAGGTGGAAGAGGGGCTCAGTTTGCTGCTAATTTTTCTCTAACTTTGGAGTTCAATTTTGAAATGGAAAAGATTAAGGCTGATTTTTTATTAAGTATGGAGCATTTGGGCCCTTGAATCACCTAATTTGGACTTAAAATGAAGGAGTTATGCCATTTTTAGTATGAGGGGGTTAAATTGCCCGAAATGGAGGGGCTAGATTGAGTTCTGGGCAAATTTCGAGGGCCGAAACAATTTTAGGAAATATGAGGCTAGTCCCTTTGAATCCGAATCGTTGATTCAATTTCAATGGAGGTGACGGAATTCGAATCCGAATTCCCAAGCTCAAGATATGCATGCCGAAACGAAAGGTGCGTTAAGTGCTCGTTAACCTCCTTTTCGTCACTAACTTAAAATGAAATGCGTATGCATGCCAAATAAATCCAAAATTGAAACACGAATACATGCACACGTTCAAAACACGCATATCAATCACATATTCAAATTCCACAAGATTCCAAATTCAAAACACGTCGAATCAACACGCAATCACATCATTCATGCGCAAATCATTCAAACGTTCAAATGATTCGATCAAATCATGTAACCACTTATTCGAATAAGTCATAATAGAAAAATATTTCAAAGAATATCAACATAAATCACATAATTATAAAATTTAATGAATTTAAATAGTATCACAAACGTCATACCTGTACGACCGAACAATCGCGCGTCACATTAGTATTTTTGTGAGTTCGGAATTAATAACATGGCCTGAGATGACATTGGATAAAAGGTTGATTATCCATCCCCACATCCTTATGGGATGGCTAATCTCATCTCATCTCACAACTCATCTCATTACTCAGCAATCTCATCTCATCCCAACCAACAAAATAAACACTTCATTATAGTTTTGAGTACTCCCATAAAATCTACGTTCGCAGTCTCGCTGTATCGATCAGTGAGCCACTTAAGGACAAGGGGGGATAATGCGACGAACACTTTAGGAAAAAATCAATTTGTCGTGCTTTTATGTCAGGAAAAATTAGTGCGGTGTATCTTATTGTATAGATAATATATCATATAATGGTGAGAGATAAAAGATATCACATCACTTGGGTAATTCTTATAAAAACTTAACTCTTTCGAATTAATATAAGAAAATTTCTAATTTTTAAAACATATTTATTTTTTTATAAAATATTGTGAGTTCGAATTTTAATTTCAAATATAAAATATTTAATAATTTTTTTATTCAACTGTCTGTACTTTAACTTATATTTATAATTTATCGAAATGATTAATTACTATCCTTAATAGTGATAGTGAATATTTTAATTTTGAAACAAATTCTAGTTCTTTTTTTACAAAGAACCATATTAGTATCTATACATGAAAACTTTAATTGGAAAAAAAAAATGCAAAAGAAATTGAAAGGATGACAAATCGTCAAAAATACTTATAATTTATGAGTTTTAGCATCTCATAAAACTTGTAAAAAAAATATCATGTAATTGGAACCTTTTAATTAATTTTAAATTATTATTATTTTAATATATTAAAATACAAAAAATTTTAGCCCCGCTATTAAAAAAGTCTAGATCCGCCTTTGGTATCGAAAGTGTCCCTATATTTTAATACATGCACTGCCCTACACCCAACGGCTATAATTTGTTTCAGTTTTCGAACCTTTTTAACGGATGGATCAAAATTGGAGTTTGTTAATTTTTATGGTGATGCATGCATGACAGCTAAAATCCAATTATGAATATGACTTGGTCCTTGCCGAAAAAGGTAAATCCAATATATGTGGTCATTGATCAAAGAATTTTCGCTGCCCAAAATCTCACAAAGTTTGATACGCTATTTCTTCTTTTCTGAATTATTTTCGTGGTTATTTATGTGAATGTTTTCTTTGAAAAAATTATTATTAGTTTTTAAATTGTATCAATAAAATTTGAACTCGTTACATATTCTCTATCTATATTATAAAAACACGTAAGTTTCTTTTAAAATGTTGATCGCCTGAAATACTCTCATAATAATTATATCAATAATTATTAGTTAGTGGTAATTATGTAAATATATGTTATAAATTATGAATTTAATACATTAAAATAGTACTTATTAACTTGAAATAAGACTCTAGGTAGAAGAGAATTATTTTAATTTTAAAAAATAATTTATTAAAAAAAATTATTAACTTAAAATAGGACTTTTCATGGAATATAATTAAAATTCATTTAATATATTTCAATAAGAATTCTTTTAAAGTAATATATTAACTAATCATATTTAAATTTTATAATATAAGTTGTCAATTTTTTCAATTTTAAGGCTTACACTTTAAAATATTTATTATAATAACAAATACAGATAAAAAATTAATGTTCTTCATAAATTTTGATAATGATATGTTTAAAGTCTACATAGAATATATATAATCACATGTTTTGTGATTCAAGAATTCCTCCAACAATAAAAATTAAAAATATATATATAAATTTTATTGACAGTAAAAAGACATGTTTCTTAAATATACTATTTCCCGTGCAAGAAGTAGTTTGGATTAGTTTTCCATTATATAAAATCTTCAATTACTTAAACACAACATAATGTTTACTAACACGTTGGATAACAATCACAAATACTATAACATTTCACATTAACAAAAGGCAAGTTATATATGTTGAATGCATATTTAACAAGGAAGTGAACAATAATATTCTAAAAAAATAAATCATTGAAGGGGGCCGAAATAATAATTATGTTACTACTTTTTAATTAGAAATAATTTTGTATATACATATTATAAACTATTAGTTTAAAATATTAAAAAGAGTACGTATTGACTTAAGATTGAACTTTTCATAGAATAAAATTAAGACTTTTTAAATTTATAATTAAAAAAAATTAATGGTAGTTCAATGAGAATTCTTTTAATGTTATTATATTAGTTAATTGTATTCAAGTTTGATAATATAAATGATTCTTTTTCCATTTAAGACCTATAATTTGAAATGTTTATTATAATAAGAGGTGTCTAATGAATTACGAGTTAATAAATTAATTCATTTTATAATTCTGGCAATTGAGCGTTTCAGTAACATATTGTTAAAGTGTGTAGCTCTCATTTTTAGACAAAGACCGTATATAGGAGTTTTATGATAACATGTTTTATAATTGAAAATTTCTTTTAACAATATAGATTGGGAAAAACACAATTTGATAATATAGTTGTATAGGTCCTTAAATATTATAATTAATTTTATTAAATTTGATACCATAAGTTGTCAATTCTTGTCGTTTCAAGCCTACAATTTGAAATGCTATCCTAATAAGAGATATCTGACGAATTAAAACATAAAAAATTAATTCTCATTATATCTCTTATATTTAAATAAAGATACTATATAGGAGTTACGGAATAACATAATTTGTAAACGGAGATGGAGAAGACATGCACTTCGTGCCTCATGGGCACTGTTAGTACAACTTACTATTTGTGTTTTAAGGGGACTGCTATCAGTTCCAATCATATTTGGAAGAAAATTATTGAAATTAGCTTTTATAATGCCAACAATGATTTTTCCCTCTAAATTGATCATATGTAGCCTAAAACATAAGTGGTGGACACTACTAATGGTGCACGTGAGATACACATAACTTTTACATAAAAAAATTAACAATTAACCTAAAAATATTTCAAAAAGTTTGGAACTGAAAAGGTTTAATGAAAATAATGATGCACACAATGCAATGATTTGCACCATTTAACGGTAAAATTGTACTATTTTCTTATAAATCTAATATAAGTGTAATAGAGTGATGAATAAAATCTTAAAAAGTAAAATTTATATTGTCAAACGAAACACATTATCTTTCTCTACATGTACGCACAAAGGATCATGTTTAAGGTCCTTTATTTATTCTACTAATTCTACATATGCCACTTGTGTAATTCCAACATAGGTCGTGGTTCAAGGGTCAGTATGTCGACACCCTTTTGAACCTATATCAAATATTATAGAGTTAGCTCATATGAGACATTACAGAATCTCAAGTTTAAGGATTAATGAATCACGCTATTGACCTGTGTGATACTTCATAAACTAGAAGTTTCTAGGAGATTTCCCTTCTCATTTAGAAATGTTCTCACGTGGGACATCTCAGTGATGAAGTTCTTGTAACAATGTCCCTTATGTATTATGAACGTATCATCTTATGCACTTATCACTCCATGAAACTGAATGATCCTTCAAAAGGACATAATCATATAAGCAAGTCTCAACTGGGTCAAGGTCGACACTCTCACTGTCTGTCGGACTCTCAACTTGGAGAAATTTCTATTCCTCGCCTATGGAGTCAATAACTTGTTTCATGTGCCGTTCTCATAAGGGCAAAGTTCTTGACGGCCTCATCGAATTAGGAGAGTTCAAAACATGCAAAACACAGTCAACCCAAATAGACATAAATAAGCACATAAAGAAGTGATTGTCTATGAACAAAATCATTTCGTTTATTAATCAAAGATCATTTGTGATTTTACAAGGAAATAGTAAAACATAAATGATGCTTTAAGGGCACTATTCCTAACATATATAATAATTAAATTTATTTAAAACTAGTTGGTAAATGTGCAATGCTCATTGATTTTGCTAGCATTAACAAAAATTAGATACCATTATTGACTAATATTTTATAACATAAAATTAGTAATATTGATAACATGTACTACTTACCATCTACTTGTTTTTATTTGTTGTCTGCTTGACCAACTCTCATTCTTACCTATTTCTTGATCCTCGCTAAATATTAATGTCACCATTACTACATTTGATTATGTCCTTAAGTTATTAGTGATTAGTTTTTCCTAAATATGATTATTTGCGCACGTAAAAAATTAATATGTCTCGTTTATTAATAGAAATTCGATTATTTGAGATTTATATGAGTTTACTCTGTTATAATTTTATTACACTAATGCAATGAACGTGTATGTGTTGCACGTTTAACATTTAATTTATTTAAATAAGATTGGTTATTATATTTATTAAATAAATTAAGGTATTAAAAGTATTCACCATTATGTATTTTTCTTCCGGTATGTGTTTAATTCAAGTTTTCCAGAGTCTTGGAGTATATTTCAACAGTCAAAAATTACATTTCTCATGGAGTGCTTCTCACTATTCTCTGTTATTCATTTCACCATCATCTTCGAATTAATCTCCACATTAATTTTCGAAAAGTGTCATCTTCCAAGCTAATCCCAATAACTCTGCCACATTTATTAAATCTCTACGAAGATTCATAGCATATCCTAGCACCTATCTTCCTTTGTCATCTCGAATGACCTTCATAACCGAGTCCCTTCTCAGATTTATTCCACGACTACGCAGCGCACATTTTCTTTTGCTTGTGTTTTTTTGTCCTCATCGATTAGTATTGAGACATCAGATAACTCTTTTATGTTGTGAAGAATGACTCTCTTAGGCTTCAAAATATTTTGATAGCTCCACCAGTTTCGTGCTTTCTAAAAATTTCAAAAGCGTCAAAATTAAGACAATTCACCTAGGACATTCTGGTAATATGGTGCTTTGAATTTTTCTTTCAAAGCTCTCTTTGAGCTCATCTGACTCTCGCAAGCCATGAAGATCAGTATGTGCATTGACAATCTTTTTCCACATCTAGAGTGCCAACGGACAACTTCTCAACATGTGGTTCAAATCTTTACATCCTGTGCAACATGTACGTACATTATATTCCCCAAGATTTCAGCCATACTTCAATACATTCATGAGCAAGCTACCATGTTGGCAAAGCCACAAGAAATTGGAAACTTTTGAGGGCAAGGTGATTTTCAAGTCCATCTCTAATTTTCATGTATGTCTCATCCAACCATAAACATCCTATAGGCCGTTTTATCGGACAATTTATTGTTAGCTAACCCAATACAAACTTTCTAAGCTCTATTATGATGCAGCGCAATTGGGATGCAAAGTATCTTAGTCACCTCTTCCTTGGGCAGTACTATTTTAAGCTCATCAAGGTTTTAGTTTTTATCGGTGCCAATGAGATTACATACCACAAGTTCTTTATCCTTCTCATTAATGTTATTTGCAATAATTTTGGTGAGTTTTCCTTGTGATAACTATCTATCATTCCATAAAGACATTCATTCGATAAATGGTTCCACCATCTGAATGTTTCTATCAATCCCCTTCCATGCTCGGGAAGCAATAAGTACTTGAGACTCGTGTTCAAAAATATCCTCATTTTTTTTAATATTCTTTCTTATGTATCTAGCTCCACATAATCGTATCCTCGTTGAACATTCTTCATCTCATTTTAGCCAGCATCGCTATATTGCCTTTTCACGCTTCTTTAAGACCTAATCCACCTTATCACTCTTTCTAGTCATATTCTTCCACCATACAAGATATATTTGTTTCTTTGTTATATCAATCACTTGAAGCAAACTGTGATTGAGTCGATCAAATTTATCTCTCACGTGATTTGGGAATCAATTCATGTGCATGTGGTAGATGGAAATCTAACTCGTGACAATTATTGATAAATTTCACCACCGCATCGCATCTCTTACTATATACTAATATGTTTGAAAAGTAGGCTTGGAAAAGTAGGTGATGTGGGGATAGCGCTTTGTACGGGTGCATGCTCTGCCCTCAAGATTTTCTCATTTAAGGTTGTTATTGCCCTTTTTTTTTTTTTGCTGCCACCATAGTCTAATACCAACACTTATCACCACTTCGATAGTATATCCGCTGAATAGTTTGGTGTATTACTCTCAAATGTGTTGTTTTAGTTGGTTTATTATTGGTCACCAATTCATCACCTATAATGAGAGCATATATTTGATACCTCTTTCTTATTGTTATGGTTGAGAAATGAAAGAAACGTTTATATTTATCCCTAAATTCCAATCAATTAATTCTTATGGATAGATATTTTGAACATCATGTACTATCGCGGTTTTTGGATTTTGCATCCTCAACTATTAGTTTTGTTACAAATTGCAACCCTACTTCTGCAAAAGGCATATCAACGGTAATTAGTTTTAACTTATTTGTCTTAAAATCTACTTTTTTTTCTTTTTTTCTTTTTTTTTTGTGTGAGATATTTATCACAATTTGTTGTTACTTGATGGATTAGTCTCGTAATTTACCAATAATTTTAACATATTTAATCCTCACTTAGAAATTAGAATAACCAAAAGGTCCACATAGTTGAATGATTTTGTTTCTCATTCTGAAATATAGTTTCTTTATCTACTTTTACATATATCCTCTTTGCAAACACCTAATACTTTAGTTTTTCGTACATACATACATATATATATATGTGTGTGTCTTGCCCAATTTGTCGATGATTCATGAGCCTAATTCCTAGAACAAAGTTTGTACCAAAAAAAATTCCTATAACAAAGTCCAGAATGACCAAGTCTTCAGATTCACATCATGGATCATGGATGATCAATTGTCTCCTTTATAAAAGAATCGTATTTGGGATTCGGTTTTGCTTCCGGGGGGCCATGAACTTATTTAGGTTTAGAGTGTTTAACTACCAACCCAACGCGTTACACTACAGTTTTCTTGATGAGACTATATCGGGAAGTGCATTACACTAATTTCCTAAATGTGATTATAAGGTCAAATTGAAACAAGATGGACGCATAAAGGCTTAAGTACCTCATCTAGTTGCAAGGATTATAATCAAATCAAAAGAGTAAATTATAACGAAAGTTTCTCTCCTGTTGCCTAAGTTCTTAACGTTCTTGCATTAATCAATATTCGACTTCTTTAACATTTGCTAACATGTGGCCCGTTCATCAGTTCGACAACTAAATAGAGATATTTCAAGTACAATAATAAGATTATTTCTGATTAGTACCCCCTTGTTCGTGTAGTTTTCTCTATGGGTTCTTCGTCTTTCTCCTCTAATCCCTGTCTTATTTATAATCAAACTAACTTGCTCCCCACGACTTTAATCCCCGATTTACCCTAGATACGGTACTATCTCTCATTCTTATACAATTCTTATTACTCATGCCTCTTGAGTCCTTCTCCTATCATGCTTTCCACGATGACCGAACAGACTTCTCCCTAACAAATTTACTCTTCGTGAACCGAGCTGGGCTTGCAGCCCACTTAACTGGGCCCAGGGAGGATCCCAACAATTCCCAAAAAAAAATAATCATAATAAAATACTCCATGCATCATAATAAATTAAAAGAAACTTATTATTTATCACAAAATATATCAAATTAGTTCAAATTACTCTTCCATAACATTAAAAAAGCAAAAGATAATAGCGATAATACAATATCAAATGCACCCTACTTCTGCAAACAAGTTGAATCACATTTGTACAAAACAAACTTATTCTCCATGGGTCTTTTACATAAACCACAAAGCCTTGATTTCTCACTTAACCCTTCTTCATATGGAACATATTCAATGTTTTGACATAATTCTTCACCACCAAAACCAGGTTGATCAAGTGCATTTCTAATGGCCCCAATTAATCCCATTGCAGACACATTTCTACCCCACAACGCGGCGTTGGCAATGCATTTTTCGAGCTTTTCTTCATCAAGCTCCAGTACACCGGCTGAGGCTGCCTGACCGATCACTGCCCAATTTTCGTTTTTCTTGAAATCTAACAGTGCAGATAATTTTTTCGCAATTTCATTAGAATTTTTTGTGCCGTTTGGATGGTTTAAAATCAACCTTTTCGTGGTCTCCAAACGGAACCAGAACAAACGCAACTTTGTCAATGTGAGGAAAATGCATAAATTTTCTTGATAAATAGCGTCTATAATAGCTTCAACATTTTCACCTGGATTTTTGCAGCCAACATATACCAGTTCGAGTTGAATGCCTGAACTTTTTACTATGGCAATAAATTTTCTGATCCAATCTAAGTTTTCACTTCCAAAAAGGCATATGTTCTGGCCCTGCTTAACCTGACATTTTATACAGGAATTAGTGTGAGTTAGTTTGAGGTACAAAGTGCTGATAGAGATGTAAATATTCTTTGAGAAATGGAAAATTATTTGAAATTTGCTCTAAAATATTTCTTGCCATATGAGAAAGCATATGAACCTATCAAGTTCAGGGTACATCTACTTAAAAGTACTATAAATCTACAAAATTTTTTGAAAAATAACATGGAAATATAATCTAAACTTTTTACCAATATTCAGAGTCAAATGGAGCAAAGACGGCCAATACTTAAAAAACCTTTTACCAATAATTTAGCAATTACACCATGGTTTTGAAACTTTTGACTGTTCTTGACCATCTCCAAAATCGATAACATTTAGCCTAAATGTTTGATGCATCAAGGATATAGTCCGAATTTAAGAAAAGACACGCTACTGAACAACACAAAAAAATTATTATCTGAAGGGAGTCATTTAGATTTTAAAATAAAAAATTCTATGTAAAATAAAAGATTATAAAACTAATACTTTTTTACAAAAAAAAAGACCACAAAAATTAAAAAAGGGGCGAACACCTCCAATGCCATCCCTGCCCAACATATGAAACTCTATATAAAAGATATATATCATCAAGAGTGATAAATAACTTAAACTTTCAATTAATTTAAACCGACTCAAAAATTAAAACCACTTAAAATAACCAAAAGAAAAAAGGGCAACAAATATTCCTCCAAATATGACATATTTTAGCTCATGATTCTTACCCATTCAACCAACAAAGGATTGATTCCATCAATGATGAGGTCTATGGTGAGATTCTCCTCTTCCCACATCTCTTTCTCTTTTGAAACAGAAAAGGGAAATGCTTTAGGCCCCCAAATCCAGACCATATCCATTGCATTTGTGTTTATAACAATCCCATTTTCATTCAAAACCACCATTTTAGGGTCTTCTTGAAAGTCCCATTCTTGTTTGATATACTTTAGAACCACTGGATTTAGGGACCATGGCCTTGAAATAGACAGCCATGGCAAGTAGTTCGAGAAGAACTCGAAGGTTGTCTTCTCGGCCAGACTCCAAGAACATGAAATTGGGACCCAAAGTATAGCGTAGTTTTCGTCGGTGTTCGTTTGTTGTACCAACAAATGTAGCTTGTCTAGTGGGAGCGGTTCTGGCTTTGAGATTAAGATTATTACGACCTTATTTTTTAGCCCGAGGATTCCACACTGCTTAGTTTACAGAGGGGAAAGTTTCTTCAGTTCATGGTTTCATAAGAGAAGTAATAGTTTGCAGTTTGCATGTCATAATTGTGAGCGTAATATTGTATAATATTACGTTCACAGTAATGAGGAACGAATTAGGGTCTCTGGAAGGGACGGTCGTCAAACAATAAAGTTTATAAAAAATTGTACTTCGTAAGTGTTTGTCTTAAAATTTGAAATCCCCGACTCTAAAATCACCTCGAAAAAAATTTGTAGGATGAATTACGTCTAGACCCCATATTATTAGACGTGTTTAATTTGTGTATAAATTTCCTTTAATTTCAAGAATTACACTTTCATGATTATGATTTATTAATAAATCACAAAGACACCCCCTTCATGGGGCTCTCATAGGCATTTATTAAAATTTTGATATATAGTACTGAATATTATTAATCTAATAAATATAGAACTATTGACACAATTTTAGCTTTTTAAAGTTATCCTTATGGAACCACCTAAGACTTTGTAGAATAATGCCTATTAGACAATCGAGGTTGCTAAATTAATATATCTAATCGAAGTTGCTTGACTCAATATTGAAAAGATATGGACTCACTATGCTAGTGGTGTGCTGTACCTTAATATCTTAGTGAAAACTATTTTTAAGTCCTATCAGAACATAATGAATGGAGTTTTTGCAATCCAGATGTAAATATACCTAAGTAGAAGAGGCCTCGATATAGTTTACTCATTTTTATGTTATGACAAAATTTAATCTCGCAAAAACCAAGCATGAAAATGACCTTGTCTCTTGAGGAGGGATTCTTGAAGGGGAATTCGTTGCGCGACATGAATAAAGTCCTCAAAGCGTTCTGGTTGTCGGGTTGTTTCTCCTTAAACATATGTAGTAGCTTGTCATATAACCTAATGCCTGAAAGCATATTGGGATACTTAATTCAAAAGAATGCTGAATTTCTGACATTAGTATAAAAACAAGTTTGTAAAGCAAAGATCCTTACCTATTTGCAGTTGACACTTGTGAAGATCATGGCACAAACTGTTCAACTTGTTTCCTAAACTGTGCAGTCCCCATGCTGCAATAACACTTGCATCTGAATACCTGAAAACCATAGTAATGCACATAAGATTCACTAGCATATATATAGTTTGGAACATTGAGGATCAGAAGTAGCTTTTGGCCGAAATTCAAAGGAAATAAATCAATTAATTAAGTTAAAGGGAAAGAACATGCACTTGCTCTAGTATCAAGTTTCTTGAACCCGCAATTTGCGAAGAGCAAACTAATATGCTTCTAAAGATCCAATAAGTAGCCGTATAAATCTTCGACCTCCCGAAA
>JBBMKE010000009.1:395324-422088 GCA_037834125.1 Lippia alba
TGGTATTGGCAATTTATAATATTTTGTTAAAGTTTTAAAAAGTAGTAGTATTTTTTGAAAAAGTTTTTTAGAAAATAACATTTTTGAAATAAGACCTTGTAATAATTAATAATTTGAATTGAAAAAAAAAGAATTGCCTGAAAAAAAGAGTACTTGTTCCGGTAAGTTATGAAGTCTGGATACGGAAATAATGATACGAACACGATATAATATGAATATAATGAAATAATTTTCTTTTAAAATTTTAACGTGAGAAGTATCGGATATAATGTCCGCTACAAATATTCGATACAATATGATAAAATAATATTTTTTAAAATATTTGTAAATCATAATAATTGAGTAATTTCACCTATGATATACTGATATTTTTAAAAATTTTATTTTATCATGTCATGTCATGTTATGTCGGATATCATATCTGACACTCTTCATGTAAAAACTTCAAAAAAAATTATTATCGTATTCATATTATATTATATCCGTATTATTATATTTATATTCGTACATTCAGACATCCAACCATCTTATAGTACTTCACATGGTTGATTGGGACGTCTCAAGACTTGGAAAATTATATGCGTGCATATATTTCTATATAGGTGAATCATTATGTGTAACTAATTTGATGTTGAAAAGTCTTAATGAGAAAATTGGAGTCCACCTACTTAGATCTGGATAAATATTAGGTCGATTTATATCTGATTATCCTGTTATTTGGGATAATTACAACCTAGTCCATTTGTTTCAAGAAAATATAATATAATTCGTCCTATTGTTTATGTTCCTTAGTAGTCCCTAACTACATTTGGGGTAATTACAACGAAGTCCATCTATTTCAAGAAATTACAATATAATTCTTATAATTTATGTTCCGTTTGTAGTCCCTCATTCCGTTAGGGTTCCGTCAATATTTTGGGACGTGATTACGAAAATACCCTTTACTATTTCATACCCCCAAGGATGTTTTTGTAATAGTCATTGGTCAATTGCATTATTTATTTATTTTTATTTTATTTTTAAATGAGAACAACGGAAATCATTAGGGATATTAAATTATTTTCGCACTCTCCGTTAAGGACTTCATGTAAAAATGTTATTATGGGGACTATTTTGTAATTTTTGAAAACAGGTGGACTACCTTGCAATAACTCAAATAACAGGGTAGTCAGATGTAAATCGCCCTTAAGGGGTCACAAACTAAAATGTTATTATAGGGACTATATTATAATTTCTTAAAACAGATGGACTACGTTGTAATTATCCTAAATAACAGGGTAGTCAGATGTAAATCGCCCTTATTTATATGAAAAATGTATCGGACTAGAGTTTCAGACAAAAAAGAAAAAATATTAAAAAAATATCGAGCTATGATAAAAAAAATGCAGCCAAGTAGCTAAATTACAGGTCTGGAACAAAGTTTAATTCAACTTGTGTATATGGAAGCATGATTCCAAAACTACCTCACAAACTCTCCAACCTATTTAACATCAACTCACTAATGGGAGATCAGATTTAATAAAATAGTTGTCCACAGCGAGCTCTCAATTAATTCACGAGGAGTCTGGGTAGTTTGAGGTTGTTGAAGAAGAAGGACAATTTCTTTAAGGGGTCATTTCAAATCACTCCCCTCTACTGTTCACATTTTTATTTTATTCCCCATAAAATTATACTACATTATAGGATATAGATACTACATTATGTCATATTTATACTACATTCTGTTAAAATTATACTACATATTTGGAGAGTTAGAATATATTCATAACACTTGTGGATACACTCTATTGCTAAAATTACACGACATTATCGGATATAGATACTACATTATGTCATATTTATACTACATTCTGGGAAAATTATATTTGAGGAGTAAAGTAAAAATATGATGCTCAATTGGAGAGTTAAGAAAAAATGTGATGTCCAATTGAGGATTTTTCTGTAATTACCGGATATTCTTACCACATAAAACAATAATTTCATGAATAATACCCATTAAAAGACAATAATACCCTTCTAAATCTCATTTTATTATTCTCTTCTTCTCCAAATTAATATAAATCTTTGATGTGTGTAGTCAAGTACTCAAGTCACATGGACTGTCAGCAACACCAGATAATTACTCTCCTCCTCCTTTCTCTCACACAAACACACAGTTGAAGCTCTCAAATCTCACTACACTGAATCAACCTTCAAAAAGCCGAATTACTACCGAATCTCAAGCTGGCGTTCAGCCCGAAGCGAGCAACGGCGGAGCTCCGCCATTCGAGCTCCCTCGGAAGCCGCGCCACGCCGACACCGGCCGCCTCTGCGGTGGCTCCGTCACCGTTGTCCTCCGGGAACCACTCCTCGGCCGCCGGAGACGATGATGATAATGGCAGGGATCGATACACGCGGGATCGATCGTTCCGGTCGTATTTGCAGCCCTTTCTCCCGCATTATTTCTTCCCCAACGATGATCTGTATAGGCAGCAGCAGCCGCATAGATCTAAGATCTCGATTCTCATACTCTTCGCTGTGGTTGTCGCCGCCGTGATTTCGGTTTCCTCTGTTGTGAGACGATTGGTACGCGTGTAATTTGTTTTTGGGGAAATGTGGGGGATTGTTTGATTGGGAATTTGTTGGTGGTGGTCGCACATTTGGGGATTTAAGCTAATTACTCGATTTCTTGGGTTGTTCTGTAGTTTGAATGATTACGTCTTGTTCTGAATCGAACTGGCCGAGGGAATATGATCATTTTCTGTTAATCATAATTTTCCGGTCAGAGTTTTGGCTGTTTTGGAAAATGAAGGGATTATTCTGGACTATAAAAGTTTGAAGTTTGAGATGAGCAACTTAAGTAAGTAATGCACCATGGGGATATAACAAATACATTGATCCTGTGTTTGGATACGCAGAATTAGAATGGTTGTCAATAATGTAATTTATTTGATTTATAGAGAGTAGAGAAGATATATTCTTAACTCTAGATTTAGTCTAGAAACTGAAGCACAAGTGTGTCTTGATCCCAAGCAAAAGTGACAAATTTAATGAAAGGCACTAGTGTTTGCTCTGTGTTTAGTACGACTTTTGACTTGTGATCTCATTTGCAACTATTTTAATTTCATCGACGCACTGTACATGACCCCTCCTACAAGTCCTAATAATTTTTGCTATGGCCCTTGTCTTTGCTTTGGTTGTAGAATGCTCCATACTTGTGCAGAAAAGATGGTATAACCCTTCACTGCCCTCATGTAAGCTCAAATGCTTATCTGCTTCCTTCGTGTGTTATCATCTTTTTCACTTTGGTTACCTTTTAAATGCATTGCTTTCATCATAAATAGGTAAAAGAGTCTCCATCACTATGGGAGAATCCTCATTCAGCCACTACATCATGGAAGCCTTGTGCTGAAAGGCGTGAGGGCATAATTTCAGGTGCCGATATATATGAACTATAAGTCCCAAAGTATTGCTCTTGATGGTGTGCTTATGTCAGATTTATGACTATAGTTGATAATTTTTGTTATTTTTTCTTTACAGACCTTCCAGCAGAGAATGAAACTAATGGTTATATATTTATACATGCTGAGGGTGGTCTTAACCAGCAAAGAATTGCTGTATGTAATTCTTTCGAAGATCTTCAGTTGAATTTCATGTTTCCTATGTACTTGATTTTGCCATCTGGATCTGATATTTTACCTCTGCAACATTAGTTCCTGAACTTACCATTTGATTCTTTACCTACATTTGGTATCATATGCTCTTTTTTGTGCATTGCTTGATTTCATTAATTTTCCGATCTCTATCTCAAAATCTTACTGCATGGGTGAAAATATTTTGATTTTCATTTATTTTGATGATTTAAATATGTCTGCAGATATGCAATGCTGTTGGTGTGGCAAAGATCATGAATGCTACTCTTATATTGCCTGTGCTGAAGCAAGACCAGATATGGAAAGATCAAACGTGTGTCAACCTTTCTATTTTCCTTTGCATAGATTGATATCTTTTCCTTGTAATTGACTACTTAGAATCTCCAAGGTGCTAACCTTCAAAGTTGGCTGCAGGAAATTCGAAGACATATTTGATGTTGACCATTTTATTGACTACTTGAAAGACGATGTACGAATTGTGAGAGATATCCCAGATTGGTTTACGGACAAAACGGAGTTGTTTAGTAGTATAAAGTATGGTATTTTCTTACTTTTTCTCTTAAATATTACAAAATCAGTTGCTTAAATTCTTTATTTTCCCCTTTTTTGTGCATTTGGAACTTACTGTAATTACATATGATCCATGGTAGACGAACAGTAAAAAACATTCCAAAGTATGCTCCTGCACAGTTCTACATTGACAATGTCTTACCTCGTATCAAGGAAAAGAAGATAATGGCCTTGAAACCTTTTGTTGATCGACTGGGGTGAGTTGTCAGTACCAATCAAACTATGTACTTGGATGTTGTTGCTTCATTGACATAACAATTGATAACTATTTCGACCATTCTTGTTCCAAAGGTATGATAATGTTCCTCAAGAAATCAATAGACTAAGGTGCAGAGTCAACTATCATGCTTTGAAGTTTCTTCCTGAAATTGAGAATATGGCTGATATGCTTGTATCAAGAATGAGAAACCGAACCGGGAGTTCAAATCCTTTCATGTAAGCTAGACGCCTTCTTGAGTTATTATAAATTAGATATTTTCCTTTTCTTCGCCAATTTTTTTCCCCTTACATTAATCAAAATAGAAAAAGGTTGATTACAGCTATAACCTCTTCAAGATTGCAATATTACAGTGGTACCCGCAAGTGTGAAGAACTCAAACTACTCCCTAAAAAGTTTTTAAGTTACTTAAACCATCCCTAGGAGTGCTGAAAAATTGCACAAAGAAGGGGTATTTTTGTAATTTCAAACATTTTCATGTGTATTTGTAATTACTCGAATAAAATTCTGGATGTGTTCTCTCGCAATCCATTTACATATCTATGTATATGTATTAGGGCTCTTCATTTGAGATTTGAGAAAGGTATGGTTGGCCTTTCTTTCTGTGATTTCGTGGGCACGAGGGTAGAGAAAGCTCTAATGGCTATGTACAGACTAAAAGAATGGCCTCGTCGCTTCAAGGTAATTTTGTTTTTCTCTTTGTTTACCTCTATATTTTCCTTTGAGATCAGAATAAATCTGATTATCAATTTTTTTCTTTGGCAGGATGGTTCTCATTTGTGGGCCCTGGCTCTCCAGAAGCGCAAGGAAGGGCGTTGCCCCCTTGAGCCTGGTGAAGTGGCTGTGATGCTTCGCGCAATGGGATACCCCAAAGAAACTCAAATATATGTCGCATCCGGGCAGGTGTATGGTGGGCAGAATCGAATGGCCCCACTCAGGAATATGTTCCCCAATCTTGTTAGTACATTTGCTCTTACACTATCCGTTCTCTATTTGATGTTATCTTATACTAAATCAGTGGAGATTACATCTTCACCCCTCAAAAATGGATATACTACTATTCTCACCCCTTTTGAGTATGAAAATACCGCTTGAACATGAATCCTAAGTCTCTGGTTGGTAGCATTCATGAATGAATATGCAAAACTAAAATTTCAAGTCATACCCGAGGGATGATTTTGTACCAAAAATGAGATGTCAGGGATATGAGTATTATTAATAATAACTGATTTACGTTGTCTGTGAATGCATCAAACCTAACCTCAGGGGTAGTGAATGTAATCCAGCGAAATCTTAAAAGACTTAATAACATCTAATTCTAGATCTAACATATTACGTTGTTAGTTTGTAGTGTTCACTAAGCATGCAGTTATTGGAACTCTGATAGGGATATGTAATTCACATATACCAATTTATAATTCTGGAATTTCACCAATGGGTGTAAGTTTCATTTTCATGGTTACAAGGGGGTCTAGATGTTATTAACAGAAATTAACGAACCTTAAATTGTTACACGCTACTCCAATCTCTTCTAATATAGAATCTATACAGGTGACAAAGGAGGAACTAGCCACAAAACTTGAATTGGACGGTTTCAGAAAGCACGTGACGAGTTTAGCTGCTCTAGATTTCTTAGTCTGCTTGAAATCGGATGTCTTTGTCATGACACACGGAGGCAACTTTGCCAAACTCATAATTGGAAACCGGCGTTATTTGGGCCACCACTTGAAATCCATAAAACCAGACAAAGGTCTCATGTCCAAATCCTTAGGGGATCCCTACATGGGATGGGCCACTTTTGTTGAGGATGTCATCGTCACGCACCAGACTCGAACAGGGCTTCCGGAAGAAACTTTCCCTAATTACGACATTTGGGAGAATCCCTTAACGCCATGCATGTGTAGAACGTGATCGTGATGGTTTCGCAAATAGTGTAGGAAGGTAATGTAGAAGATGTGGGATTTTTGGAGATAGTTCTTCTTTTGTGAGAGGGAGCTATAATATACTGTGCAGATGATGCAGTTTTGGAGTGTCCGAGACTGATTGAGAAGTTTAAAGATGTTTCTTGCCATTTTTGGTGCAGATCAGGAAGAAGAGACTTCTTATTTGTAATGAGATGTTTGATTCATTTTCATTCTCACTTTAATATGTAAATTATTTGAATAACCAAAGTCTTAATTGAGTTAAAAGCAAAAGTTAATATATATGTTGCCCTTCTCCTCTCTCTCTCTCTCTCTATATATATATATATATATTGGTTTATCACTGGGTCTTTTCTAAGTTCGGGTACTATTGATATCTATTTGGTTGCATTTAACTGATATTTGAGTCATTTACACTCGACTATCTGGTTGCGTTTAACTGCCAAAATATGAGATATTTGATTCATTTACACTTCTAATTATAATGCACTCATATTTTGGCGGCTAAACTTATAATTATAATACAATTCATTTAGATCGAAAAATTATATCCTAAACTTTGTAAATTTTGTTTCTTAATAAAATTTATAAAGGTAAATTTACGCTCTTAACCGTTTGTGTGAGTATTATATTGAATATATAATTAAAATTATGAAATTATTTTTAAAATTTACAAATATAAACAAAACAATCGTTATAAATTATGAATTCAACTACGTAATATCTAAGCTTACAATTAAACTAAAAAAGTCAGAGGTATTTTTAAAATGTCTTAACAGAATCCCAACGACCACCACAAACTGGTTCTAAAAAATTAGAAATTAAAATAAATTATATTATAATTAAGTCTAATCGTAAAATAATCCAACAGCAAGTATCTCCATATGTTTTTAGTAGTCAAAAGAGTTGGCTATTTTAATTTTCTTTTGTGTTTTGTTACTTTTGAAATAGAGTGTGGAGTATGCAGTGACGTAAATTGGATGTCTTTTCCATAACAGTGGGAAAACCGGCAAAAGCCAAATTAATATTATTGGACTTTGAATGTCATTATTGTTCTTGACAGTTCTATTAATAATATATTTTGACAATTTCGGTTTTGTCGGTAATATATATTATTTTTTTGCACCAACAACATCAAAATGCTCATCTTACGACTTAATCCACTAATAAAAGGGATCGGAATCCTTGAAATGAAAGAAGCTTGTTGTTTTACTCCAATACTTTGATCAATATGTACAAAACTTGGTCCGATTTTCATGGTGTCAAATTAAAGTTTACCTTTCTTTTCTTGCACGACTTTTCTAGTTGTCCAACTTATTGCCATATATATGTATACATAAATGTGAAGCATAAACTTTCACTCAACAACAACAAAGGAAAAAGAAAGAATCAATTTCTCAACCTATAGTTGCAATGACCCTTTTCATTTTCTAGGTAGTGAATAATTGGGAAATTAGGGATATGGTATAATTTTCCACTCACGTAAATATATATCCTGAGAAACATGGATGTATTCCAATGATAAAAACCCATCGATTCTTAAATTAGGTGTTAGAAATTCGAATATGAGCTTTAGGTATGCAACGACTTCAAATTCTTAACCATTACTACACCATGTGAGTGGACTAGTTATTTCAATCGTGTCTCTAATCCTGATCTTGGGAAAAAAAAAGATTGTATATTCTATAATGCGTATACAAATATCCAGATATGAATATAATAAGATATTCATGACAATACCAATTTTTAAATATTATCGCATGATAAGTATTTGATGTAGTATAATAATTTTTTAAAAAATTACTACATAAACAAATATTTGATATGGTAAAATAAAATGATTCCTAAAAGCTATTTGTTCGGGTAAATCTCAAACTATTATAGTGGATAAATTTCAATCTAAGTAGTAGTACTTTGATGAGATCACAATGGGAGACTTTGCATTTCGAACATTAACTTTTTTATAAATAGCTATGAATGGCGCCGGCCATTTAATTAATTCATTATATATGAGTTGAGATCAATTAAATTGTTTAAACCTACTTATAAAATTAATGTTCTCGATCAATCCATCTAAAAGTGAGATTTTGTCTATCATTTCATTTAGTGCCTCTTTGAATATAATTTCACAATTCAAAAATATCTAAACATTGTTATGTAAGTATGCAACCTAATTACATGCATGCATCCAAAGGAGCATTTTTAAAAATATAATTTTTGCTATGTCGTGTCGTATTGGATATTGTATCTGACACTCCTAACACAAAAATTTTAAAAAAAATAAAATTCTTATCTTCGAATTAATATCGTATTGTGTCCGTATCATCATATCAATTTATAGAACATAGATTATCCTTATAAATTATATTAGATCAAGAAAAGGAGACAAACAACTATAATGTGAGACAAGATTAAGTACATATATAGCCTGTTCACCAAAAGTCCCAATTTATTATTTATTCTACATCATGAGTATATAATATTAACAAAATGATTATGATTCATGAATATGAACCATGATTCATTCTTATTTCTTTATGAATCATGATTCTCAAAATCTAAGTCCCCTTTCCAAAGACTCCTATGTCACCAAATCCAAATGGGATTTTCCTAATTATCTCACTTCCCACCCAAAAAAGACAATATATTATATTTCACACCCCAATACCATCCTTCCTATTTATGTAATTTTGTATTTTGGCGCCTTGTTTGGTTGCACACTTTTCTCATCATCTTCTTCCTTACTTGCGCGCAGTTCAAGGATCTCTCTTACCCATTCTCCTCTCTCTCTCTCTCTCTACTGCAACGAATTTCCCCGCCTTTTTCAAACCACATCCAAGAAAATGATTTCTTTTCCCATTACAAGATCGCCCTTTTCTCAATCCCCACCATTCTTCTTCACAAAGCCATTAAACTTCTTCCGAGCAACCCCATCAATCGTCAATCCAAAACCCATCTCCAAAAACCCCCAAATTTTACGGTGTAAATTCGATCCCACATCGAGAAAATCCCAAAACCCTCAAAGATCCTCGCTTTCTTGCTTTACGTTAAGCCAAAACCCAATCACACATACCCCATCCGTTTCGGAGAAGGTCCAAAGCTTAGATTTCGAATTCCGATCCTTGCCGGAGCCGATCGAACGGGTGAAGAGGCTGCTCCACTACGCCGCCCTTCTTCCGCCGTCCGATGAGTCGTTGAAAGTTGGAGAAAATCGGGTGTTGGGGTGCACGGCGCAGGTGTGGATGGAGGCGAAAATGGAGGGGAATGGGACGATGACGTTTCGGATCGACAGCGATTCGGAGATCACGAAAGGGTTCTGTTCTTGCCTGATTTGGGTCCTCGACGGCGCCGGGGCCGACGAGGTTTTGAGTGTGGGGATCGATGATTTGGTGGAGATGAATGTGGGGTTGCCGAGGAGGGGGAAGTCTAGGGTTAATACTTGGCATAATGTGTTGATTAGTATGCAGAAGAGGACTAGGGATTTGGCTGAGGAGAATTGCAGAGTTAGAGGTCAAGGTTTTTGCTCTTTGGTTGCTGTCAATGGAAGAAGTTGCACTCAAAAACAGGTTTGGATAAACATGAATTGATTGATATGCAAGTTTCTTGATTTTTTTAGTTGTCGGAAAGATGATTCTAATCCAAACCCGACTAACTATTATTTGGAAAGTGAATTCTGTTTGTTTAAGTTTCTGTAAGGGCATGATAAGTGTAAAATACTGAGAGCGGATTTTGTATTGGTTTGGTTGAGTTAGAATCAAGCTGGAATTAACTGGTTTGAATGTGTTTGTTGCTTGATTTTGGATGTTGATGTTGTTTTTCCGCTCTTTTAAGTTAATTCTTGTGGTTGTTCTCGAGATTAACTAGTTAGTTTTAGTTGGAACCTAACTCAGTTAATTCTAGTTTGAAGTACTTTTTTTGAACTGGTTGATTTGGGGATCGTTCAAAAAATATTTTATTACCTTAACCTCCCTTGTGGCCGCTCTCGAGATTAGTAATTAATTAGGATTTAAGTTTGTTTAATGTAAAAATATTATCTGCATATTTAATAAACCTACTTGAATTTAGATTACAACTAATTATGGAGAATAGGTAGGTGAAGTTAAAGTTCTTGTTCTGATCCTTCTGGGGTTAGGACTTGAGTATTATTATACTTGGCTTATTGTTGAGGGAAACGTTCTTCATTTGTGCTTTTTCGTGTTGCATGAACATTTTCAAATATAACATTTTGTCGTGTCATGCCGTGTCGGATACCATGTCTGACACGTGAAAAATTAAAAAAAAAAAAAATATATCATCGTATCCATGTCGTGTCGTGGCTGTATTTGCGAATCATATTGACTTGTTATCACATTGAAGATCAACTTCAACATGTGTGTTTTCCAATATTTTAGGACTTCATATTGTGATTTGTTTTAAACTTTAATCATCCATATTTACTTACAAATTTTGATTCATAATGTGTATAAAAGTGTTTTGCCTTCTTGCTAGGTATGTAACACGTTCGAGGGTTCAACCTGGAGTAGGCCTCAGTTCTTGGAGAAGCTGATTTGAAAGTTGTACATAAATAACATCACTCATCACATTTGGTCTTTTAAGGTATTTGTGTTTAATATCAAAGATGATACAAGAGAAGTATAGATAAAGTTGTAAGAATATTTAGTTCTATTTCTTGTTTATTACTTATTCGGATCAAAATCAAATACGTTCACAAGTTCAATTGAAAGTCCGACTGAATGATACAAGGTGATCCTAATATAAGAGTCTCACGGCTACGATTTAAAGTAAAGAAGTACATTGTTTTATGATCTTATTAAAAATAAATAAATTATGATGTACAATTAGAAAGGTGCCCTAGAGTGATGGTTGTTAGGTATTCACCTACCGTTTCATTCAATAAATTAAAACTCACCCCTATGAATATATATGACAAAATAATCTTCAAAAGTCTTGCCCTTAATGTACAAAAAGTTCAAAGTCTAATTTTCAAAAAGAAAATAAAAAAAACTCCAATTTCACTTAGTAATATAGAAACATACGCAACCTAATCCGATGGCTCGATATTCTACAATTTTAATTTTCACGACGAGTATATATTGTTTCTACGGGATCTTTATATATTAGTGTCTGATCTGATTCGAGTACAAAATAAATACAGTTTAACATAATAATAATGAAAAAAAAAGCATATAACACAAGAAAAAACATATGGACTAAAATTGAATTAAGTATATGGATCGCAAAAATCAACTGGGGAATTGATACTTTGACGTGGATTTAACAAAAGCTATAACTTCGCCATTTTTTTTCAAGCCCACAATTTCAGCCAATGATAAGCTTACACGTCAGCAGAATCAAGTGGGGTAGTGAGAAATATCAGCCGTCCGCCGTCCCACTAGACCAATAAATGTGGTCCATCAGCTCTCCTATTGGTGCGTGTATTCACGCGCCGCTTCATGTCCACGGTTAGGAGACGTGTCTTATTCTTTTCTTTATGCTCTCAAAAGTTTTATGCAATTTAACAAAATTTTGAGGTGCTTCGAGCAATTTTGCTAAGGATTTGGGCAGTTGTGCTATCTCTTAAAATTGGAAATTGTAATTTGTAAACCAACTTTAAATGTAAAATGGCGATTGCACCCTAAATTAAAAATATAAAAATTGTAGATTGACATGAGACAAGTGTATGAGTATTTTAGTAAAATTATTACGTTCACACTTAAAGTAAGCGACCACTTAAAAAAACATGCTACAACGTATTTATTATATTTAAAAAAATAATAAGTTTGTTACGTATTTATTATATTTGAAAATAAATATAAGTTTGTTTTTTAACAAACGCATACCTAAATGAGACTGAAACTTAAAATCTGACCTTAACCTATTAACCACTAGGACCAATCCCTATTGGTGAAATTTTTCTTAAGTTAATGATTAATTAATCCATTCAATAAACTGAAATGATTCTAATCACCCAAAATCTTGTCTCGGGAAAGTAAACGAATTCTTAATGTGTTTTTTGATTTAGTATAATAAAAATATTGTAATTAAAAAAAATATTACTAATTCCCACCGATTCCAATAAAATTATAAATTCCTGATCTATTTGTAATTACTTCCAATAATACTCAGACATCTATAATTATTCCTAATGATACTCAAGCACATGACCAATCTATTTAGAGGTAGTGAGGTACCATTAAGCTATCTATTTGTCGATCATAAAGAGCACATTATAAGTTGAATAGACAATAAATCTGAAAATCTCCCAAAATAGAAACGCAGCAAAACCTAGGGTAGCAAAGTGCAATAAAACACAAAGAAGAGGACGCATTCAAAATCCAAGCTTTCCACTTTCATCTTTAGATATTTACGAAATTTGCATTCGAGTCCCTGGATCCTCTTCCGGAGCCCCGATTAGATAACCGTCATCTACGAATAGAAGAAAGAAACATTTTCTCCATTTTCCTATATTTATAATTCCGATTTTGAAAAGGATTCCCGTTTGTCAGAGACGAAGAAGATCTTCGCCACGAAGAAAATGTCGAAATCGCCATGGGGGAAAATCGGCGCCTGGGCGGAGGAAGCCGAGCGCGCCGAGGAGGAGGAGCGCCAGGCCGCGGAGGAGGCCGCGGCGGCGCAACCACCGCCGGCCAGCTTCCCCAGCCTCAAGGAATCGGTGAACACGGCCAAGCAGAAGAAGAAGACGAAGATGTCGTTGCAGGAGTTCACGATGCAGCAGTCGGCGCCCAGCCGCGGCTTGACGCACGAGGAAATGCTCCGCCTCCCCACGGGGCCCAAGGAGCGGTCGGAGGATGAAATGCAGCACGGTAGATTGGGGGGTGGGTTCTCGAATTATGGGTCTAGGTCTGGATCCGGAGGGGGGAATTTGGGGCGGGGGAGGGACTATGAGGGTCGGAGATCTTATGGATTTGACGATGATGATCGGAGAGGGGGGCAATCGCAATCTAGGGTTTCGGAGATGAGTCTACCTTCGCGAGCTGATGAGGTTGATAATTGGGCTTCGATGAAGAAACCGACGGTTCCGGATTACGATTCGCGTCAATCGCGGCCAGGGGGGAAGTACACCTCACTCGGGGGAGGTGGCGCACCTGGTGGTGGTTCGAGGGCGGATGAGGTTGATAATTGGGCTTCCGTTAAGAAGCCGATGCCGCAAGCTCCGCCGCAAACTAGATCGTCGGGCTTTGGGTCGGGTTTCTCTAGGCCAGAGTCTGATCGCTGGGGTCGTAATGAGCAGAGCTTTGGCTCAGGATTCTCCAGGCCTGAGGGAGATCGTTGGACCCGAGGTGAGACTCCGAAACCTGAGGTTGAAGTGGTGAAAGTGAATAAACCTAATCCGTTTGGGGCAGCCAGGCCGAGGGAGGAAATATTGGCTGAGAAAGGATTGGACTGGAAGAAATTGGATATGGAGATTGAAGAGAAGAAGCAGTCAAGTTCAGTTAGTGGTGGGAGTAGGCCGGGGAGTGCGCATTCAAATAGGCCGGGGAGTGCGCATTCGAGCAAGTCAGAGGTCATTGATGAAGGGATAGTGAGGCAAAGGCCAAAAGTGAATCCGTTTGGGGATGCTAAGCCTAGAGAAGTTTTGCTTGAGGAGAAGGGCTTGGATTGGAAGAAGATCGATCTTAACTTAGAGCATCGGCTTGTCGATAGGTAATCCTTGATCAACCCTTTGTCGAATAATGCAGTACGCCACTGGCATTTCCTAGTAATTACTTGAATGTATTTCGCGATTTGATTTTGTTTTATTCTATGGTGTGCATAAGGTTTTAGTTGAAGTATATTTAAATATTTGCCAAGATTTTGCTTTGCTGAGAAACGATTAGGTTCGACAAGGGCTCCAGAGTTTGGACAGTGTTCAGTATCTATATTGCATGATGAAGACACTGGATTGTTCAGCTTTCTGTATGTTTACTTAGATGATACATATTAAAGAGTGGGAAGTGAAAGGGTTTATCTTATATAAGCTTGGGAACTTGATTAGAGGTGAACGGAAGTTTGTTTATATGTTACTCTACATTCACTGGACCTAATGGGCCATAGGTAGATATCTCTTAAAAAGTTGTGAGAAGCCTTTTGCATATGGGGTATTTCAGGAATTTGGTTAGGTTGGAAGCTAGCATATCCTTACTAGTGTTTCCCCCAGTGTTAATTAGATACATGAGATTTAAACTGCAAACCAGAGGCTTAGCCAGAGTGCAATCATTAAATGGTTTCATTTAGCTGTGTCTGAGTGTTTTTCTTTTCACTTTCTGGAGGAGTACATCTTGTTTATTAATGATTGGCTTGCTTGTTTCTCCGGTGGTTTTTTTATGTATTCGTTCGATCATATATGCAGTCATACAGAGATCTCTTTATTTAGAGGCTTCATTATTTTTTGTATTTCAGGCCGGAGACAGAGGAAGAAAAGAATTTGAAGCAAGAAATCGAACATTTGAAAAATGAACTGCTGCAAAAATCTAAGGAAGACCAAACCAGTATACAAGATCTGATAAATCAAAAGGAGAAAGATTTAGACTTACTGGTTCGCCAGCTGAACGACAAAGTTCGTTATAGTCAGAAAAACTTTGAGAGGCCGAGTTCTGGATCTGGTAGACCTCCTTCTCGAACTGGATCATATGAAGATCAACGGTCTGGATTTCAAGATCGACCATATGAAGATCAACTGTCTGGATTTCCTGAGAGGCCGCCTTCTCGACCTGGAGCTTATGAAGATCAACGACCTGGATTTCCTCAGAGATCTTTCACACATGGAGATTACAATGGGAGGCCTCGTTCGCGAGGAAATGCTAATTCTTGGTCAAAACATAGTGATGATAGAAGATCTTTCCAAGGTGGTGGAGGAAGAGGGTTTTTGGGCAGCAGAGACGTCGAAAGGTAATTTTGCTCTTAGATATTTGGGATGATTACAGTGACAAACATTGAGGTTTGACCTAAATACACAAAACTTTGCCAGGGGTTTCCAAAATTACAAAAGTTTCCCAATCAGAGAATTTATATTACATCTAGATCGATGAAGGCACACGGAAAAGGCATAAAAAGGCACTTTTCATGAGATCATCTCTAACTTCTTTGTGAATACCCTATTTTGCTCTTCACGCTTACTAATCAATTCAAATGTTTAACTAGGGAAAATTTTGTACTCTCTCAAACCTCAGGGTATGTTGGTGTAGTTATCTCCACATATTTCTTTATTATTACGGGTTTTCTCTTAAAATTTGTTCTGAATTTGACTTCATGTGTTTCTTTAATGATTATTTGCTCTTGATGTCGATTGATGAAATGGAACTCTTGGAAATGTTGATGCAATTTGTTGGATGAAAGTTGGTTTTTGATCTCCATACTCCACTTGTTTGACCGTTCTTGGTTAAGGAAGAAAAAACTATGATTTCTGATGTGCTTTTGATTTAATATTTTAATCTATGATTAACCTTTATGATCATGTAATATGGCAGGTCAAGGCCAAGATGGTAAATTCCTGGATCAATTTTATTTGAGTAATAGGATGCAGGAATCTTTTGGCACCCTCTTCTGCTATTCATCTTTTTCTCATGATTTGACTGTAAGGAATGGAGCTGGAATTCATGAATGTTGGCATATACATTACAACTCTTTACATTTATTTTTTGCATCTTGAAGATGTATAAATTTCACTTTTTCCTTTTCTTCTTTGGAGGTCTCTTTGGTCTATTTAGTTGGAACTTGGAATTATCACATTCTTGTTAAGAATTATGTAATGTAATGCCTGTTTTTGGGTATCTTCTGCTTTAACTTAGTGCAGTTTTCTTGATACCTTTGTTCTTATTTATCATTTTGGTCTATTTTGGGGTAATTGTTTCTCTCATGGCTGCCGTTGCTGCTGCATCTTTCTCTATGGCTGCATACTTGCATCATGTTATTTATCTATTTTTCTTCAGAGAAAATTAAAGATTCATTGATTTATCTAAGAGTCTGATTATTTATAGTGTATGGATATGGATACAGACACGACGTGATACAAATATGCGATGTTTGTTTTTTATAGATTTACCTCGGGAGAGGGGTTCGATACTAAATGACAAAATGATAATTTTGAAAGCCACCTCTATCCATCATTCCTGATGCATGTATATGGTTAAATATGGAATTCTATATGGTTAATTGTGGATTCTTGTATATGAATCGATTGTGACATATCTTGTTGCGGTGTAATCCTAAACAATTACATATTCAGAAAAAACTTCATTTTAAATTGAAAAAGGTAGGGTTTGAAATGTTGAATTTACACAACAATGTAATGAAACTTTATTAATTCTAACAAGTTTTACATAACATGTGAACTCTGCCCACCAAGCATGTCGTTTACATGCTTACAAAAGTGTGGATTTTAAAACAATTCTTTAAATTTTCTGAAGAGACCCTCACAAAAAGAATATAATAAAGTACCCCCGACATCATAACAGAAAAATCATAAGCTTAATAATGACCAAGACTTTGGCCTAATTTAGAGCCATTATCCCTCCAAAGAAAGCTTCAGATTTCAGAAGCTCAAATCCATGGAGTTTAAGCATATTACATTACAGGCCCTTGTACTACTGGAAATTACATTAGTGGTATCCCCAATACTTTGCCTGGAAAACTGCGATTTTCCAGCAGTTTTCAACTTTGGAGATTCGAATTCAGACACAGGTGGTTTATCAGCAGCATTTGGGCAAGCCCCTTTTCCCAACGGAGAAACATTCTTTCATTCCCCCTCCGGCCGCTTCTCCGATGGCCGCCTCCTCGTTGATTTCATAGGTAAACTTTCTCTCAATCTTTTTTGATAAATATATATACACGCGAGTTGGTAATGCTATCTTAATTAGACGTCTCGTGTTTGAATATAGCTTACTACTAAGCTATTTGTTTGTCTCCACGCGCTCTCTCTCTATTTGTTTTTTAAATACATACCCAAACTGGAATATTGTCCCGGAGAACGAATCCATTAACTACTTGATCAATCCTTATGGCCCCTCTCTCTTTCTGTATACGTGGGTGTAGTGCTGCCCTAAATGGATTTCGAAAGAATATATGAAATTAAAAGAAGATTTTGTAAATCATCAAATTATATTGAAAGGATGAAGTTGATGAGGCATGTACGGGTTAGTTATATCTAATTATCTATAACCCTCCAGAGATTTCAATATTACAGTTTGGTATCTGTAAGATCGGAAAATTACCAATTACTTCCAAAATTTGTTGAAATTACACAAACCACCCCTAGATTTGGTGACATCAAACCCAAACATGGAGTGTGTGTAGTTTTTCAGTCTCCGAATGGGGTGTCGATGTAATTAAGTCTACATTTGATTATGTTGTAATGAAACTAAAACAGTGGTCTGAATACTTGAAAATTAACTTATTTGTCAGCTGAAAGACTGGCATTGCCTCATCTGAGTGCTTTTCTTGATTCAATTGGTTCAAACTTTAGCCATGGAGCTAATTTTGCTACTGCTGGATCAACGATAAGGCCTCAAAACACAACCATTTCACAGAGTGGATACAGTCCCATTTCCCTCGATGTTCAACGCGTTCAGTACTCAGATTTTCGCAGAAGGTCACAAATAATTCGGAAACAAGGTACATATTTTTGTGAAAGTTATTTGGACTTCCTTATGTTTTTGTTGTGTTTCCTTTTTTATCTGAGATTATGATTGCGTTGTTTCAATCAAAAGGGTACTTTCACAGTTTGTTGCCGGATGAGGATTATTTTTCTCGGGCCTTATACACATTTGACATAGGCCAGAATGATCTGACTGCTGGATATAAACTCAACTTATCGACCGAGCAAGTTAAGGCTTACGTGCCTGATGTATTAGGCCAATTTTCCAAAGTAATTAAGGTGAGAAAATAGATTGATAAAAGACAATTAATTCTCGATTGATAAGGTTAAAACATCTTTGTCTGAGTTAAATAAACAACATGCAACGCTTAAATGCGGATATAAATGGTAGTTTGTGAGGTGTCATTGGGCGAAAAAATAACTTTGCTCTTGCAGCAAAGCACTATCTGAACTCAAGAAATTAATAATACGAAAAATTTAAAATTATTTTTTGTTTGTTAAAATGTAGTTTATCTAACAGGAGGGGTGAATGCCCCCACAACGTGCGTTTACAAAACCTGCGCGTCTTATAGATATTCTCCTGTATTTTGAGCAGCACTTGTACAATGAAGGAGGAAGATCATTTTGGATACACAACACAGGACCCGTTGGCTGTCTGCCGTATGTTATGGACAGATTTTTAGTTACTGCAGCACAGAGAGATAAATATGGGTGTTCGAGACCGTACAATGATGTTTCACAGTATTTCAATCATAGACTAAAGGAAACAGTCTTGCAACTTACGAAGGAGCTTCCTCTTGCTGCAATTACTTATGTCGATGTTTATTCCGTGAAGTATTCTCTCATCACCCAAGCCAAGAAACTTGGTATGTTAATTTTTTTTTTTTTTGTATTTTATATGAAGTAATAACTGCAAAAATGTTTCTAATGCATCATCATGCATCTTTTTCTTCATGTTATAGTGTTGTTTTCTTAGTAGGAGCTTCTAATCCATTGAAGTCTTAATCATAGTATGGGATAATTATCAGAAATCCCCTGAGGTTGCACAAATTACAGCAAAACCGCTTCTGTCTACTGAAATTACATTTCTTGTTTAGTAACTGGGGCAACTAATGGCTCACTATTGCGATTCTTCGCTAGAGCTCCTACTTTAATCCCCTGAAGTTGTATTAATAACAGAAGAACCCCTCTATCTACTGACATTATATTACCCTGACACTAATAGATGGAGGGTGCTCTCATTGTATTGGGGCAACTGATGGTAATTAGTGCTATATGTTGGATGGAAGCAAACATCAGGCATGGTACTGTAATTTCAATAGATTGAGATATTTCTTCGGAAAAGGGGCAAATCTCGGGGGCCATTTTGATAATCACTCTAAAAGTATCTAATAGTAAAGAAGCTATAGAAAGCTGCTTAAAGCTACATGTTTCGAAAAGTAACCAATCTAACGAGACGGTGTCGAAGGTGCTTCTAACTTTTAGCTTTCGTTTCACTAAAAAATTAACAGCAGATATTGCAAACAATGTTCAACTGTCAAAAAACAATAAGAAAAGTTGAAAGTATTCTAATTTTTTCACATTTGGATCAAAATGACAGGATTTGAGAATCCATTTCTAGCTTGCTGTGGTCATGGAGGGAAATACAACTACAACAGGTTCATCAAATGTGGGAGCAAAAAGATTATCAACGGTACAGAGGTCGTAATAGCTAAGTCTTGCAAGGATCCATCGGTTCGTATAAACTGGGATGGAACTCACTTCACTGAAGCGGCCAATAAGTGGATCTTCGATCAAATTGTCAACGGTTCGTTTTCAGATCCTCCTGTTTCACTCAAGTTTGCCTGTCATAGGATGAAAACATGAATAAACTGTCGTTTTTGAGATCTGTCATTGTCTCCATTTCTGTTAGTTTTTTCAAGAATGAGAAGATCAATTTTCTTGAATATTTTTGTTATTTTCTCAAAATATTTATTAGTATTCATTAACATTTTTCAAGAATAGTATAACCTCCATGACAAACTTCCTTATTTTCTTCATATTGTTAAATTAACTTACTATAGATTATGACTTATTACAAATACAAACCCGAAATAGCATTTCTGTTTCATATATTTTATTTTTAGTGATCTTTCAAAAACTAATAATCCTCTTTCTTCCATCAAAATCTCCGAGTTAAGGAAAGACCACTTTAATTTGCTATAATAGGGTAAACCACCGCCGCACCGTCCTTCGCCGCATCCCATGCACCCAAAATGCAAGAAAATCTCTACCTCCACCACCACCACCACCATTTACTCCTCCTCCTCCTCCCATTCCTCCTCCACCTCCCCACTGTCAAATCAGAAATCACAAAGATCAAAATAACCTCGGATGACCGCCCCTTCATCCTCTTCCAAGATTTCGGATTCACAAATCCAGGCTACATATCTGTCAACATTTCATCAGTTTCAGTGGCATCACCAAGATCCATTCTCAACCCGACAAAATTTTCATTAATGGGTTGTTTCTATGCCCCGACTCCGGCCCGACAGGCCATGACCGCGGCCCTCATGAAAAATCTCTGCATCATGGGCAAACCCTTCATTTTCCCCATCTTCACTCTCAACGCCAGGAAAGTTTTCACACATTCTTACTTCAGCCGAACAATTCCCGTCACAATCCCAGATCTGTACTACGTTTTCTTCTTGAACTGCGCCAAAAACTCCTCTGTTACAATGGACGTGAGTCTTGAAACCTACAACCTTCACAACAACGGCCAGCCCGATTACATAGATGAGCACTTAGCTAATTTGCCTACGACCCTCTTCATTTTTTCCATGTTGTTTCTGGTTTTGTTCCTCATATGGTCGTACGCGTGTGGCAAGAACAAGCATTTCATCCGCAAGATCCACATTTTAATGGCAGTTTTGCTGTTTTCAAGGTTCTTGGAGCTCATCTTCTATGCTGAATCTCAGCATTCAACCAGACAGACGGGATCGCCACATAATTGGAACATCGTCTGGCTGACGATGTATTTTATGAAAAACATTCTTTATGTTACTACAATACTGCTGCTCGGTTCCGGATGGACACTCTTCAGGCCGCCATTGTTGGAACTCGAGAAATGCACTATGGTAATCACTGTTTTCTTTCAGGTTGTTGCTAGCATTTGTTTCATCCTGATCCGCCTCCAAGGACCCTGGGCTAAGTATTACAGATACTGGATCATTGCATACTATGCTTTAGATTTCTTATGCTGTGTGACGATGATGGTGCCGGTTCGTAAATCCATCGATTATCTGGCTGCGAATTCGAAGGTGGAATGGAAAGAGGGTAAGAGGGTTGTGCAGAAGTGGGTGTACAAGAATTTTGCTCTTGCCCTTTATGTTTATGTTGGATTCACAAGATTGGGAATGTTTGTCGTGACAGCTATAACAAGTTACAAGTTTTGGTGCACGACCATCGGGTTGGAGCTTACGATTGAATTCTTGTTTTACATTGTGGTGTACATGTTGTTTTGGCCTAATGAGAGGTATGATTATGTTGTTGTTGAGGATAGAGATCAAGAAGAGCCGTGGGTACCCGAGCACGAATAGGGTGAAGTTCGTTTTGCTCAAGTACTTAAAGTTATGATCAAATGATGAGTGCATTACACTAATTGCGTGATGGATGTACAATTCATTACGAAGATATGATAACTCGGATGTGGTGGATGCAATAACGTTTGTCGGATGCAATTTTCGGTGAAACTTTGGGGGATTTTGGTTGATGTTGTATAATTTTGTAGTAATAGAAGTGAAATTTAGGGTTGGACATAGAATTAATGATGCTTCTTGATTTCATTGTTGGATAGTACTTATTCTTGTTTAGTTTCCACCAAAAAAAGAAAAAAAAAAAACTTATTCGTGTTTGATGTGGAAATGAAATGGTTTCCATGCATAACTAATCTTCCAATTTTTACTTTTCCCTTTTCTATGATGATTCGAATTTAAGATAAAGTTGTGGCCATAACTTTAAATGTTTTAAAATTAAAAGAAAAAACGTTAGACCATGATAAATAGCATATGTATAATTTTACATGCAGAGACAACAATGTTTATTTATACGAGGTTGTTGTCTTGTAGACAAAACCTCTTCAACATTCATGACTGACAGACACCATACCAAATTTTATAATTATTATAAATATTTTCTGATATTGAAACCCTCATGGTCTTCAATCCTTAACTCCCTTGAAGCTCCAGTAGCTGCCGCCACCTGGCATCACTCCTTGAGAGTGACCATACTGCTGCATGGAGGCGTGACTGGCGCCGCCGCCATAGCCGCCGGCGCTATACCCTCCCATGCTACTTGTGTGATGCATGCCGGCGGCGCCTCCACCGTAGTGGTGACCGTAACCACCACCACCGTGTGCAGAATACATCGACGACTCATGAGAGCTCTGGGAATGGTTATAACCACCACCATGTCCATGATGATTGCTCATCATGGAGTGATGGCTGTGGTGACCGCCTCCGTGGCCGTGGTGGCCGGAGGCGGCGCTGTGGCTGTGAGCGCTGATGTAGCCGTGATTCGCCGCCATGGGTTGGCATTGAGTTGGGTTCATGTGCGTCATGGACATTGATGATATGCCCTTTGTGGCAGTGTAATCTTGATCGTCATCCTCAATGTACATCTGCATTTTTTTCTTTTTTACTTATTTGGAGTTTGATTAAAGATTTGCTTGTTTTTGCTGCGAATTTGGTGTTTGATTTAGGGTTGATATTTATAGTTTGGAGCCATGATTCCGATTTGATAAGGATGCATCAGATTCCCATTTTCGGCAAATTTTTTATAATGTTATTTGATAAAGATTTGAAATTATATTCGATGCTCCCACATTTATTGTTCAATGTTTGCCCATATTTTTGGAATATTGAAATTATGGTGGTGGACTTGTGTTGTCATATCAGAAATTTCTTTGATGTATGTTAGATTATCTTATAGTAGATGATCGGATCTCCATTAATTATATGCTTTTTGTCGTTAATGATATTCGTTCTATTATATAACAAGTTGATTTTATTTTGTCATATACCCCTTATTATTAATGATATTCTGATCATCCATATATCTACAAATATTTCTAAAAATATTATTTTATTATGACATTTCATTTCGTGTCAAATATTCATATTTAACATTCTTTATATGAATTTTTTTTAAAAGAATACATATCTCATATTCTTAATGTTCATATCATATCGTTTCATTATATTCATATTCATGAATCATAATGCAAAACAAATTATGTTTTAACAATTACTTATCATCACTAGTGTTCATACAATATAATTGGGTTGTTTATATTTATAACCCACCAAGATTGAATAATTATAATCTGTACCTTTTATAGTAGTTATTGAAATATTTATTTAACGATAATTGCACACTACATTCCTGGTTTTTGAAAATCAAAAAATAAAAAGAATAAAAAATCACGGTCAATGTA
This sequence comes from Lippia alba, assembly GCA_037834125.1. Classification (NCBI taxonomy): domain Eukaryota; kingdom Viridiplantae; phylum Streptophyta; class Magnoliopsida; order Lamiales; family Verbenaceae; genus Lippia; species Lippia alba. The sequence continues at coordinate 418,732 of JBBMKE010000009.1, forward strand.
AGGATTATAGTTGACAGTAGTTGATAAAAGAAATCATATGTCAACAAAATACTATGATCTTGACAATTAAGATTCCACATTCAAACCAATTAATGAATTTCTCGAATTCAATAATAAAAAACCGATTATTTACCCAAAAAAGGTTATTTATTATTATTATTAGACATGAAGGTCACTATGGAATGGCCTGGGCGGTTCAAATCGTCGGCTCTGTTTGTGTGTTCCATCTCAACTCTACATGGTGAATGTTTTATACATGTCAAAATTCAGAAATTTTATTAGTGGAAAAACATAACACCAAACAAAAAAACAATCTAAATTAAAAAGAAACAGTATATTCTAAAAATTAAAAAAAAAAGTATATTTAGATATTAACGGAGTTCTGCTCCTACTCTTTGTTAAATATCATATAAATAAAAAAATAAAAAAAAGATATCTACATACTCTTTGTTGAACTAGTGAAATTAACGTGCGCCGTACGTTTATCATTTTATTTATTTAAATAAAAATTTAGTTTTTATATTTATTGAATAAATTAAAATATTAAAAGCGTATCTAATTTAATTAAATAAATATAATTAATTTTTTAGTGAACCAATTTAATTTTGTAAACTACGTACATATAAAATTTTTTATATGAAATCTCCCCTTCGAACCATGTACAATAAGTAAAAAATCAAATTAGAGAAATGTTCAAATAAAGAAACAATAAAAATATATATTTGAAACTATATTATTGTATAAAAATAAAATATTTAAAGTGAATAATGTAAATGAAAACACATATATAAAAATATAAAATACTATGTTAATTATGATTTATTCATTCTATAGTTTGATTTTCATTAATGTAATTTCTATTTTTCTTAATTTTATATGGAATTTTAAAGTACATTTTTATTATATCTTAAAATGTAAACATTATTGCAGTTTCTATAGAAATCACCCTTTTCAAATTTATATGTTAATTTATTGGATTTGTTTTCGATCATTTTAGTCACTGTCTTAAAATAATAATATGTATCATGTATAGTAAAATAATATAACTAATATTATTTCTTTTTCAATATTTATACGTTCAATCACATCTCTTTGTTTTCTTTTCTCTCTTTAATATTTTTTTTTCTTTCCAAAACGAAGCAACCCAACAGAGGAAGAGTAGTCTCAAGCTAAGACTTATTTAACTCTTTTAGTGGACTATCCTAAACCCAATAACCATCTTAAACTTTGTGGTCTATTTTCACCTGTTTATCCGTCGTGATTTCTTTCTCTGGGGATGTGCTCAATTTGAAAATCCTGAGGAGTAAACTTCGGCAATCAAATATTATATTTCTCATGAGGTGCTTTTCATAATTCATCTTTGTTATCATCTCTAATATACCGACACTTCTAAAAATATCATTTTGCCGTGTCGTGTCGGACACCGTGTCCAACATTTCTCACGTGGAAAATTCACAAAAAAATCCGTGTCGTCGTACCCGTATCGTGTCGTGTCCGTATCGTGCAACATAGGTTATCATTTTCACTATTGTCTCTGAATCAATCTTCACATTGATTTTCAGAATGGGCATCCCTCAATCTAGTTTTAACCATTCACGTAAGCCCAATAACGTTGTCACTTTTGTTGAAACTCTACCAAGATTCATAGCATATCTTACCACCCATCTTCCATTGCATCTCGAATGACGCCCCTAGTCGAAGCATTATTGGTGTAACTATAAAAACATCCATCTAAATTTAGTTTCAACCATCCCTTCTCAAGTTTATTCCAAAAAAATTCAGTGCATGTTTTCTTTCGTCTGTATTTTTTGTCATCACTGATTAGTAGCAAAGACTCAAGTAACTCTTTTGTGTGGTGAAGAGTGATGTTTCTAGGCTTCATAATATTTCGATAGTTTCATCAGTTATGTTTTGGCCAATGAATCCAAAGCATTGAGATCAAGATAATCCACCCATGAGATTTTGGTTACATGTTGTTCTAATTTTGTTGTTAATGTTCTATTCTCGCCGGTCTGAACCTCACAAGTCACGAAAATTTTGACCATGGAGTGCGAACGAACAACTTATCGGCGTGTAATCCACATCTTCACGTCATGTACAACGACTTGCACATATATCGCTTTATCCAAAATTTCGGTCATCCTTCATCAATGCATTCGTGTGCAAGTTGTAATGTTGGTAAAGAGTAAAGACACAAGAAAATCTTAAATTTTTAAGGGTAGAATAATTTTTAAATTCATTTCTACTGTTTTCTTGCATGTCTCATTCGATACCATTAGCAAATTATAAACCATCTTATAGGAGAAATTATCGTTAGTTGTCTCGATCTAGACCATTTTTACACTTTACCATCCGAACTTATTTTCATTGCAAACCACCATCTCATCTATGTGATATTTACAAACCACCATTTACATCCAATTTTGAATGGTTTTACAGATTTTAAGTGATTTTCTGATGTCTAAATACTCCACACGCAATATGCACATGTTTTTAATAAAAGTAAATTAATTTTCTCATTATTTTGGTCATTCTCTAAAATTTTAATATAATAGAGAGTTGTCACAATTCTTATTTTTTTCATTTTTCTTCAATCTTCTCATCACTTGATTATGAGATTCACCATTTTCTCACATCATTATTTTCAGCTTAGCCATTAAAAAGTGTTTATTAACCACTGTTTAGATTAATGATTCAAACTTAAAGAGTCATTGTGTAGTGTTCACTAACTGTTGCTTTAGAGCAATAATTCAAACTTAAAGAGCCATTTTTATATGAAATTGATGGCAACCATTTAATTACTTACCTTAGTATATTTGTAATAATCAAACTTAAAGATATATTTTTCAAATTTTCATATTTTATGGATGATATTTTTTCTCACCAGACAAATTAAATTATGTATTGGATTTTATCTAATTATAATTCATATTTAACTATAAATTATAATAATAATTTGAAAAAAAAAATCCTCATTATGCTACTCTATATATTTTCTATAAATAGGAAGAACGTAACTCTAATTTATTAAAAAATTATGTTTTCACTTAAATAAATTTATTTTAAATATAATAATATATAAATATATTTATCAATTTTACCATTTAGCTCAACATTGTTAAAGATAGTATCATTAGAATATTTTGGGCAAGTAATAAGTTGCAGGAAATCAATTGTCAAATTTATAAAATGGGATCTTTATTTAAATATAAGAGATATAATGGGAATTAATTTTTGATAGTTTAATTCGTCAGATATCTCTTATTATGATAGCATTTCAAATTGCCAAATTTATAAAATGAATTAATTTATTATCTCGTAATTCATTAGACACCTCTTATTATAATAAACATTTCA
>JBBMKE010000009.1:424940-435610 GCA_037834125.1 Lippia alba
AATACATAATTTGGGGATTTAGTTACGTGATTCCTGAATTTTGATACAACATTCACTTTTTTAGGGAGTGAAAAGGAATTTTGTTTTTAAATTGGGAAGTGAAAGAAAACTTTTTCAAAACTGGGGAGTAAAAAGAAATTTTATTTTCCACTTATGAAGTTATTAGGAATTTTCGGTCCCTTAAATTAGTCAACAAAGTACCAACCCAAACATTAAGCGGCTTCAGAAATGATGCACTCCAGCACCTCCTCCGGAGGTTCATTACTGGAGCTTTTCATGGAATGCCCCTTTTTTAAAAACATTTACACTCCCGCGGCCATTGCTTGCTTGTAATTGTTTAAAATATGAAATTCTTAACGGTACTTGATTATTTATTTTTTGTTAAAAGATGAAATTTTTAATAGTACTTAGTTGTATTTATTGGTTTTTGCAATAATAGCGTGGGCCACAGCACAATTAGTTGCATTATATATATTTCGGATCTATTTACTTACTTTTAAAGCGTACTTTTCGTGATGCACAACCTCTCTCTAAGACCCATTTAGTATTTTTCACAATGTGTAAATATTAGTATATCTCAGAAAGATATTTTGGAAAAATAATAAAAAATTACCGGAATTCTAATGTCCATCAAGAATCTCAAACAAAAACCAAAACTTCAAAAGCTATATGCATGGTAAAAATTTAAAGAATAAAAATCATGTTGCAATTAGGTCAAAAGTGAGAATACTTCAACGTACCTTGCTCTATTATATATGATTTTATCATATAGATGTTTCAGTAATTGTTGAAATATTTATCTAATAATAACTATATACTTCGTTTATGGTGTTTAAAAATAATATTTTTAGAAGCATCGTGCCTTAGATATTAAAATTTTTGAAAAAGTTGAGGGACTAAAAGGAATTAAAGTTCCACTTACCTTTTCTTTTTTCCAAAATTACATGTATAATGAAAGTTGAGGAAATCTTTATAATTTCTAATACTAAATGGACAGATTTATAATTACAGTAAGCATGCATCAAGGCCAAGGGTGATGGATTTGAATTATCCTTTCTTTAGTTATGAAAATTGGAAATATTGATATAAAAATCTTTTTAACATTCGAATTATTTTTACTTTTTTTTCCAATTTAGAAAAAAAATTATTTCGATTTACAAAATGCGATCTAATGTTTGTATTTGTGATATATTAACATTTAATTTGTTTAGTTGTTTTAGTTAAAAAAAATAAAACATATGGCATATCTATACTACATACATACACGTCATCTATTTTTTAATCAAATCCAAAAAAGAAAAAAGTTAAATGATGGTATAAAGATTTACGAATCTTGAAACTCGTGTCCTGAATTTGTGATGTCAAATCAAGAATTCTGTAGCTTGATTCCTTTTTAAGACACATACAAAATGTACTATATATAGTATAAAACTTGGATGATTCTGAAATATTGATCACCGTTAACAATATGCTTTGTCTTTGACGATGATAGTTATTCTCCGATAATGAGTTATCTTTTATCATAATATAACCTAAAATATTAATGTTTACACTGTTCAAAAGTTTATTAATATCTTTTACGTTCTTTATACTTCATAAAAATTTATCGATATATAGAGTTTGTGTGAAAGTTAATATTTAGTAATCAATAATTATTGTATTAAAGTAAAATATAGTATATTAACTAAAATTATGTAGACCAATTTCTTACATCACTTAAAACAAACTTTGAGTGGGCTCTGCTGTAACTGAAAAAAAAAAAAAAAAAAAGCAGCACAACCTTTGATTATGTATTAATATTTCAACTATAAATCTACATGGCACACGGATCCGGCTAAATAACCTATACTTGCATTTCCATAGACTAGAACTCAAAATTTTTAATTAAACTAGCGTTGTGTAGAACTATTAAATTGCATCAAGCCATCACTTATACTATTTGCAAACTTTTAAATTGCATCAACCCATCACCATACTCCATTGTGGTCAAAAAGCAAACATATTCATACTATACATTGCTACATTTTGTTGTAAAAACTTGATGTGGGCTTGAACCCACCCACTTAAAGGTTAAAATACAATTGTCACAACTTATTGCGATGGTAGTCCACACTGAGATACTTAACCCCAAGCCTTGAATTAATCTCATCCTTTGGAAATAAGGTTATCTTGATTCTGTGTTTAGGACTTTAGTTTATGTAACATTATAATATTGTCCAAGCTTTTCATTTTTGATTTCTTGTTGTTTAACTATTCCGGCTCCGATCATCGACTTGAATATTGGAGGGTTTGTACTTCGTATGAAGGAAAATTAGGAAATTTTCAACAACCCTTTCTAACGGATGATTTTGTATTCAGACTTCAAAAATCGAAGGACAATCTCGTGGCCACGTTTAGATAGAGGATCAAATTTAGTGGTGAGATGTTTGGGTCTTATGCTTATCAATATCCAAACTCAAATTCAGACATTCTTCCTAAAATTTTGAAATTGACATAGACTAAATTATGATCCAATTGTCGCTAGAACTCAAAACTTAAATTCAAATTTACGCACCAAAATATATTATATTGATATTTAAAATTAGTACTAAAAGATGTATAATCTTATTATAATCTTTCACCTACACTACTATGTCATATCGCATCTATTTATATAATTTAATAGTTACATTAAAAATAATTATAAAAAATATATATATTAATATAAAGAATTTAATTTCAATAAAATTAAAAATAATAAAAGATACATCGAGTGGACAGAAAATTACTACTAAAATAATTATGTTACCGGGGCGCTTATTGCCTATGGTTAAATTCACAAATTTCAGAAATAATTCCTGACAGATATTAAATTATTATTAATGAATGCTCAATGAACCATGTCCTGCAAATTATAATGTGCTGCACATCAGCACTGTCAGTGAAATCGCTGTCGTTTTGGGGTATATTCCTACATGCCAACCTTTAAGAATAAACAACTCCCACCATAACATAAGTAAGGCTAAGGGTATCTGATTCTCTCTTCATTTGACTTTCTTCACATCATTTTCCCCCTCTAAATATTTCTAAAGCTTCACATAAACCTCACCATTTTATTAACACAGAGTTTTTCCTTGGTAAAACTATTTCAACAATCCTTTTGGCATTGAGTTTGAAGAGGTAAGAGGAACAAGAAAACTACAGTATAATGCACTTGTCATTTAATTGATCAGACTAACGGACATGATTCGAGTTTAGCATTCATTCGACTAGTAGTGTAGTTCCAAAACACAATATAGTGCACTTGTCGTGTAATTGATCAAATTCCTTATACTGAACATGGTTCGGGGATGATGTTCTCCGTCTATTGGTATTTCGACGTGATCAAACAAAAGAGGTAGGAGAAACAAGAAAAAACACAACCATAATTCAGAAAGAACAAGCTCAACATGATTCAAACAATAAAATTTAGTCTCGTATCAAAAATTTCCTAACATGAGGAGAAAGGTCATGACCCTCTTGGGATGACATCCGTAAGGGGGCGAAAACCCCCCTCGCTACATCCCGATCCGGTCATAGACAGATTTCCCAGAATCGCACAAAAGCTCAGCTCTAATAAAAATTATATACAAAAAAGCTCACCCTAGAAAATCAAGATAAATTTGTCTCTTTTTCTCCTTAAAAAAGAAAAAAAGAATGATGTAAATATAGCCCGGATAACGGACATGTAGCATGGTTATAAAACTCTAACACACCACACAAGTCATCATCATCAATTAGTCAAACGGATGTACCTCTTCACCGGGCGACTTTCAACCTATACAAAATAGCGTCTGCAACGCTTGGCTCCAGTTTCACCCACTTTCCCTTAAGCAATTTCCCGGTAGAAGATACTTGAATTCATCAGCGTTCTCCAAAAGATGAGCTGGAAGGTGAACAGCAGAGTACGAATGTGGAATGGGTCCCATTTTGCTGATAATTTCCCTGAAAGTATATTCCTCGGGCAACATGTCGAACAGATCTGCCCCCTTACATATCACTCTCTGGATTCGTTTAGGGTTCAAGAAATGAGAAAACCTCACACGATCAACATGGCTATAAGCTTTCATCTTGAAAATGAAGTCGCTCAATCTCCTGAAGCAAAAGCTACAATGCCACCCTGCATCAGCCAAGATCTCATCTGATTGCCTATAATGGGCATACTTCGTTTTCCCGGATTGATAAATATGAACCGAAGCCCTCCAGCTGTTATTATCCACGAGAAACTCAAATGAATATAAATAATTCTTCAATCTCAAATGCAAAATAGGTGGGACCCCATCACACCACCTAAGGAGATTCATAGTATGCCGGCTTGGAATCTCATCCACGTCAGACATTATCAACAAATCATCATCCTGAATCCCAGCTTGTTTTAGAAGATAGTCCAATGCAAGCCTCTGATAACCTTCCTCGATAAAGGGGTTTTCGCCTCTCCTGAACCTGCCCGGAACCTGCCCATAGGTCAATCTACTCTCAACGAAGTCAAACTTGTCCCTCACTGTGGAGAACACATACGGCTTAGGTAATCCTGTAAAGGTTGAGTTCGATTCAAGAAGGACGAATTCGGTTACATATGGATGTAATTCTTTCCATCTGATTTTCAGGAGGTCCACTTCGTTGCTGAAGAGAACTGCATCATATACACGCCTTGGAAACTCGCGTATGCTCCACCCATGGAGTTTGCATAGATTTTCCATTGAGACGTTCTCGTGATAGTAATGTGGGATTTCGTGAAAGGGTTTTGGTGGGGATTCCCATAAGGGGCGTAGAAAGTAAGTGACTTTTTGCCCGTGCATGAAAATCACGAATAAGCATGTTGGAATTAGTATGAAGAGTAAGAAAAAGGTTTTCAGGTCAAGCCTGCGAAGAATGCACCTCAATCTTGTCGTCTTTGAAGCTTTTCCTGAGTCCTGAAGATACAACATTACACATATCATTAGAACTCAACACCACAAACACACACACACACACGAAATTGTTTCGGTACCACCAACATCATGGATAGCAGAAGTTTTGGTCTAAAGCTATAGAACTATTATATTGAAGATTATAGCAAAAGAATTAATTAAAAGGGACCATGCTTTCAGATCACAGCTAAATCAAACACAGAAGAAACCAAAAGTAATCAAATTAAAAGGGGTGGGGGATTGGGGGATCTCGAATCTTATTAACCTATTTATACCAAAAAGAGGGTAATTTGACACAATCCCATGAAATCAAAACACAAAAAACCCATATAAACACTTCAATCAAAGCAAAATCTGAACTTTAATCTGCTCAGAAACCCGAACCCAAACCAAAAAACAACTAAATTTGCTTTTTCACCTTCCAGGGATTTTAATCCATAACTCTTCCCAAGTTAAATTACATCAACTCAACCCACAAAATCCAAAATCAACAAACAACCACCACTCCCCATCACAGAATCAGACCAAAACAATCGAAACCCAGAATGTATTTTTTTCCAGCAAACACGAACTGCAATTCAGTAAAGAACATCCCAACAACGAAAAGGATTAAACTTTTTTACCTCATCACTGAAATCTCCGCATGCATCATCTCTCTTCTTGGAGCAATAACGAGATCCCCTTTCCGCCATCATATTCACCTTATCCCACAATCTCGCCACACTACTCATCTTCCTCTCTCTCTCTCTCTCTCCAAAACTCCCAAACAGTATAATCCCGAGATCAAAATGGAAGCCCAGAAACACAAATTGAACAAAAACCCAACAGAGATCTCCCTCTCCCCACTAGAAATTCTTGAGAGTTGAGACCTTAAGACAGGGGGAAAAGGTGTCCGTAGCAGAGAGAATTATTCAGAATAGCCCTAATGTTTATTCAAGAAAATTACCCACAAAAAAACGAAGTTATATAATTATATAGAAAAAGGAAAAACCAGAATGGGTGGCAGTTGTAAAGATTACAAGGAAGCCGTTTCCCTTGTCTTGTACCCCACAACATTTATATAAATCTCTTCGATTTTTATGAATTGACCAAACTGCCCCTCGAGGGGTGGGATTATGTGCAAGCAATCAAGGGTAGCTTGGTCTTTTCACAGGGTGGGGTGGGGGATTTTTGGGCTTCGTCGCCCTATAACGCGTCTATTGACTTGGTTCAAAAACTCTTGTGTTGTGACAATTCTTGTATGAGTCATATACTAATTCCTATTTCCAAAAGAATATTGAATTTGGAAATGTATATGTATATCATAGTTGAGTTTGTTATTTTATTTGCTTAGGAAAAAATATGAAAAATTTTGAAAAAAAAAATCAACATCGGTAATATATAGATAAGTTGAGTCCAAATCCAAGTAGTACACAATTTGTTGGGGGTGTTTTGTGTGTGTTCTTTTAATTTTGGGAATGTTAGGACATGCCAATATATGGAAATTCTTGGATTGGATTAGATGTTAGGTTTTATCTGCCCAACTATTATCATTTATCCAATATTTGAGGCTATAAATAGATGATTAAAAAGTTTTTATATTTTTAGTTTTCTATCAAAGAAAAATATTATTGGTATTTATTCAAAGTGGATAATATATGTATCGTATTACAATATTATTCATATTTATTTAAAATGGATAATTTCTATATCAAATTATAATATTATCCATATTTATTTGAAGTGGATAGATTTCTGTATCAAATGTCAAATATTTGAATGATAAAAAGATAAGAATATCAAAAGAAATATTAAAAAGATGTTTAATATCGGCTCGTTTTACCTATCTGTTGGGTATATCTCTTATGTGATATTTTGTTATCGGTATTCCGTAAATAATACAGAAAATATATATACAGTATACCAGTCTTATTGTATGTTTTGATGAATTTTTTATTTTTTCATATATTGAAAATGAATTATTATATTCATTTTGACAATTACAATAATATAATAACAAGTAACATATGGTATATATATATATATATTAGCTTATAATATGATTTTTAGCGAGTTACATAAGTTCTCTTAACATATTGAATATGTAGAAGCATAAATTATTCTAAAGTTTTTATAAATTACTAACTGATAATTTTAAATAAAATAAATTACAAAGAGAATAGATTTGTAATTAAAGATAATAGATATAGGAATTTAGAATCTTATGACTTATATGAAATCAATAAGCACATGCTACACGGATGAAAAAGAAGTTGTTCAATTTGATTTGAGAATCATTATTCTCCCGTGGATGCAGTTTGACTCATCTCTAGCATAAGGTACGAAAAACAATTAAGGGTGTGTGTTTAAATATAGGGTAAATGGTTAATTCCATTTAGCCCTGTCATTTGGATCATAGAAAAACTTTGCCCCCTAACTTTATTTTTGGGTAATTAACTCCCTATCCTGTTTAAGTAATTTCTTATGAATTTTAATTGAATTGAGTCATTTTAAAAGTTTTCTCTTGCGTGAGTGATTTCATAATTATCAAATTGCTACACTTGAGCAGTCTTAATGGTTTTACATTAATTAATTAAATAAGCTTCTTAATTGCATATAATTTTTAAATGATAAAAGACTTAAATACCTGACAAAGCCTAGCAAATGGAATTGGAAATCTATCTACTATATAGTACATGTATAGGTATTCCATAAAATACTTATACAAAGTAAGAAATAAAATCATTCATGCCAGTGGAATGCAAGTATGTTTGTTAAGTTTAACTTAAGACGAATGGATAACTTAAGTAGTAAATATTTATACTTGTGAATCGATAAATTATGATTTTAAATTTATCGAGATAATTGAAAACTTTGCATTAATTCTTAAAAACGAATTGTCAAAAATCCAACTTCGGGTTCGTATGGGACTGATTCAAAACAATGATAAAGACTAAAGGCTAGTAATGATACTGTTTGATCAAGTTGGTACTTGATACTTTATAGTAAGCAAAAAAAATAAAAACCCGAGAATATAAAAAAACTATAATTTAGCACCACTTAGGTGAAATAATTATATTTATATTATCTCATAAATTTAGAAATTACATTTACACACTCTCGTAATATAATAATTATATTTATACCCCTAATTTTAAAATATCCCAAAAAGATTGATTGTTTTGAGTGTATACTGTAATTATTAAATTTAAAAAGAAGTGTAATATAATTATTTGATTAAATGATATCAAATTATATTATTTTATATTTCTTTGGGGTCTAAGAAAATATATTAAGTTCTCAGTGGTACATTAGGAAGAACAGTGGCACGTGGGGAAAATGAATTTTCCATTTCTTGGACCAATGGATTGTTAATTGATAGGTTTATGATGTGGAGATAGGATTGTGAAAGATTTTATGGTTCAAATTGAGGTAGTACAAGAATAATATTGATTATTTAGTTACATATTGAAAAATAATATTGATTAGACTAGTAAAATGTGGTTGAGCAGGAAATTAGAAAAAGTAATAGATCAAATATCAATTTAATTTTCTTTTATTTGGATAACTTATAATTAAGGGATAATTACGATTACTATTAAAGTTTAATTTAATTATGGAAACATTATTGTAATTGCAAAAATAAAAACTTGAGCATGATTTTCATAATATATGTACTTAGATCAAAGGTGATGTTTAGTATTTAAAGTTTTAATTTTTTATCACTTTATTTATGAAAGTTTTGAAAGTAACAAATAAATACCTAACATTAATCTATTTTAAATTGGTCCCTCAACAACTTTTCCAGTAAAAATGTGACCGGAAAAAAAAATTGTAATTAATTTTAAAGGACATTATTTTAAGAGTACAAGATACGATTACCATTACTAATCACATACTTAATGCAAATGAAAATTTTCTCTTTCATATTTTTACCGAAAAAGTTATAAAATAATTAATTTAAGAGATATTAGTAATATTAATGATTTATATATTACCGAAAACATGACATTTGCTCTCTATCTTAATTTTCATAATTCTTTAAGTACAAAAACACATGCATGACGAATTTTATCTTTCTGACTTATTTTTGCAATTTCAATGAGATCCTAACTCAAACCTCAATTTAAGGATAAAAATATGTGTCAAACATTATACCAATCTTTAATTGACATATGTTAGCTATTTGTCCCAAAGAGTCCAAAATGCAAAATACATTAGGAACTGACAAGATAAGCAATTAGACTCAAGAATCAATCAAGGAGCACCACATGGTGTATTAATTATTGGTATATAATAAACTTAATAAAAATTATTTTCAAATTTTTTAGCCACTCATCTATTATTTTCTAAATTATTTATTAATGATAAATATAATATACTAATTATAAGTGCAATGTTATGTATCTCTATGTAAAATACGAAATTGATAAAATATCCACTTAAATGAAAATATAAAAAAGGTCATTTTTACTTTTTTTATTTGTTTTAAAATTAATTTGATCAAATAATTTTATTTCCACGGAGATATAAAAGAGATGATTAATATTAATAAGGGCAAATTACATTTAGATACCCTGAGGTTTGTCCTAATTACAAATCAATCCCTTTTCTTTCGATAATTGTATATTAATTCCTAAAAATATTGTTTCAATTACATATTAACCCTGCAGAAGGACTGATTTGTAATTGAAATAGTATTTTTAGGGATTAATATATAATTATCAAAAGATGAGAGACTAATTTGTAATTAAAAAAAATTTTAGGGTACCTGAATGTAATTTTTCCTATTAATTAATTAGGTCTTTTGATTTCTTGACTTTTTGCTCCTCTTAGAAGTGAAAACATTAATTAATTAAACCTTGGCGTACGCCAATGTCTTTTTGACTCCATAACGTGTGATTTTGTGCTGTTACAATTGAATAAGCCTTAACCTAATTTTTATTATAGATATAGACATAGACATAGACTTCCATTAAATAAATTAAATTTATAAGTCTTCTAAGTACATAGTTTGTTCTTCACCAACCCCAACCCCAACCCCCCTCCCCCCCCCAAAAAAAAATAAAAATAAAATAATAATAATAATAAAATAAATCAAAGTTCACAGTTCGTTTATATAATTAGTTTAACTTGATAATAAGAAATGCAATTTAATAACATTGAAATTTTAAACCCAGCATACTCTTAAAAAAGACAGATACATGATTTTCAGATGATTTTAAAAGAAATATTATATTGTAAAATTTCATAAATATCCGTATTTGTAAATGTAATGAGTGACTAATAGATCATATTGCCAAAAAAAAATTACACAATATAGACCAATTTTACCAAGCTAATTAATTATCACATTCGCTTAAGGAATCATTTCGTAAATCCTTGAAAATATGAGTGTGTAAAAAATGTTATATCCATCGTAATTAAAACATTATTGGTCATAATTATTACCAACATATATAATCAAACACTTATTAATATTCGTTGAGACTTGAGAGATTGCTATTAGTCGTAAATCCTCCCTTTTAATATAATGTTTTGAATCCGTCGAGGTATTACCCAAACCACAATACATCATACAAATTAAAAGAGCTGTTTGGCAAATCATAAATCAAGTTGACTGCTGAGTCAATTAAAAGGTATTTTCTTAGAAGAGGCCAAACACGTCATTATCTTCCATCTCACTTGACTTCGTGTAGGTATTTCAAAATTCAAATGGTCTTTTTCTACTTATTTATCTCCATGATTGCGCTCTGCAGATTA
>JBBMKE010000009.1:436978-447521 GCA_037834125.1 Lippia alba
ATTGAGATATCATGAACCTGAGGCCAATATTTCAACAGTAGTTTACTCCCAAAGGCATCATTGATAGTGATACTCATGACTCACAAATCCTGAAAATGTTATAAAAATGTTTCTTGATTTCCAACCCAATATCCATATACTCTTTTTTTTTTATAAAAAAAATAAGTAGTTCTTTTACAATAATATTATTAATTAATTCAAGACTATCAACATGATGCTTTCAGCGGCGTACGATACTGGTCATAAAGCAGCGATTGACTAAAATAATCCGGGGGTGTTGAAGAAACAAGATTCAGTCTTTAGGCTGCATTTAGCTCTAAAGGGGAGTTAAACTATTTAACTCTCAATTACTAGTATTTATTTTGAAAGTTGATTTTACACCCCTTTACATGGAGCTACAGGTTAAATGGTAGAAAATGATGGATATATAATACCTCATTGGGAGGACATATTATATATTCATTGACAAGAGTTTAGAAAAAGTACCATTTTGTCCTCAAATGGGTAAAAGAGATGAAAAAGTATTAGGTATTTCAATAAAATTATGCATTAATCATTGTTTTCCTACTTTTCAAAGTAAAAAGACCCAAAAAATAGTTATCACTAAACTTCAAGTAAAAAAGTCTACAAGATGAGATAAATAAATAATATATTTCTTAAATTAGGGGTAACCTTTAACTCTCGTTTTCCCAACTTTTTCAACGTAAAAGCAGCCTTAGTTTTTGTGTTTTTAATTTTATTTTAAATTTCTTGTGGTTTTAAGGGGTGTGACAAAGGAAAAAAAAAAAAAAAAAAAAGAAATCTTTGATGGGATTTCATGTGCTGTGTAGATTATTTTCCTTCCAATTTGCATGTCTATGTCAGTTTGGGTATTGAAATTTGACTGAAAAGACAGGGATTTTGATAGGGTTGTTGATTATCTGGATTATTTTTACTATATATTTTTTTTCATGAGTTCATTCATGGCTAATATATATATATATAAATTTCAGTCATCCCATGATAGCAAGATTGCACCTTTTTACTCTCAAATCTCTCTTAGGTTCTTGATTTTCCTTGTTATCATCACATTCATAGCATTCTGCAGCTTTATTCTGCTTTAACTTGAAGTATCCTCAAAGAATTGCAAGTTTTCCCTTTTGTTTTTGGGTAAATTTTTTTGAAGTGGTCTGAATCTGAAATGTTGCTGCATTTCTGGTGAGCTCCACAGTTTAATTCCAAGAGAAAGGTTAAAAAACATGAAGTTTATGAAACTCGGATCTCGGCCCGATACTTTCTGCACAACAGAGGCAGTGAGGTAAAAATTATCATCTTTTTTTATTCCCCATATTTTCAAGAAAATGATAGATTTTTAGGCCCTTTTAGCTCAACTGCAAGAATTCTTTCATTTTTTTGTGTGTATGTGTGTTTCAAGAAAAAAAATGGTTGATCTTTGGGCCCTTTTAGCCTACCTGCAAAGATTCATGAACAAGGTGTTATTTTTATTTGTTTTTTCATGAAAAAAGATTTAAATTTAGAGTTTTTGTGATTATTTTTTTCTGTTTTCCAGATCTGTGTCATCAGAAGTTTCAAGTGATCTCATAATCCAAATCAAAGGAACCAGATATCTACTCCACAAGGTAAAACATTTCCACTTTTTCCAGCAATCCATCAAAACTTTCCTGTTTAAGTTAAAAGAATTGTCTAACTCCAAATCAAAACCACAGTTTCCTCTGCTCTCCAAATGCCTGCACCTCCAGAAGCTGTGTTCCCAAATCCCAGAGCAATCCCCACACCTCCAAGTAATCCAACTCGATGATTTCCCGGTGGGCCCCGACTCGTTCGAGCTCTGCGCCAAGTTCTGCTACGGCATAACGATCACTCTGAGCGCCCACAACCTCGTCTCTGCTTGTTGTGCAGCAGAGTATCTCCAAATGACAGAAGAGCTCGAAAAGGGCAACTTAATCTCCAAGCTCGAAATATTCTTCAAGTCCTGCATACTCATGGGGTGGAAGGACATAATAGTAACTTTACACTCCACGAAAGCCGTCCCCTCGTGGTCCGAGGACCTCGGCATTACTAGCAAATGTGTGGAAACCATTGCCTCGAAAGTCTCAGCTAACCCCGGAAAAGTAAGCTTATCACATAGTCATTCGAGGCGCGCAAGGGAAGGGGTCCCCTGCAACGGGCCCGCGAATTGGTGGGCCCACGATTTAGCGGAGCTCGGGATCGATCTTTATTGGAGGGTCATGATCGGTGTGAAATCAACGGGGAAGGTTAAGCCGGACGTGATCGGTGATGCGTTGAGGGTCTACGCCTCCCGTTGGCTATTATTGGAGAGTGGTGAAGTGGATTCATCAAAACATAGGTTATTGTTAGAGTCTATAGTTAGTTTGCTTCCGGCTGAAAAGGGCGCGGTCTCATGCGGCTTCTTGACGAAGCTTCTGAGAGCAGCTAATGTGGTGAAGGCTTCTCAATCATCTAAGAAGGAATTGGTGACACGCATCGGGATTCAATTGGAGGATGCTCGAGTTGAGGATTTATTGGTTCTCGGGTTAGGATGTGGAGTTGATGTCGTGTTGGATATATTGGAGGAGTTTAAGATGAAGGGCCGGAGCCCGGAAACAAGCCCTCGAAGAAATAAGGAGGGTACTGAACGGCAGAGGTCTCGTTCGGAGGAGAACATTGTTGATTTGGAGTTCCGGGAGGGCCGGAGATCGTCGTCAGCTTCGCATGGAGCGAAATTGAAGGTGGCCAAGGTTGTGGATGGATATTTGAAGGAGATTGCTAAGGATGAGAGTTTGAGTTTGGGGAAATTTATGGATGTTGCTCAAGGTGTTCCTGAGTTTGCTAGGGTTGATCATGATGATCTTTACCATGCTATTGACATTTACCTAAAGGTAGTCTACATCTTTTTCATGCATAATTTTTTTGCATTTTTCTTATTCTTTTCTTTTTCAAATATGAAAACCTAGAAGGAAAAAAGTCTTGGAAGATTACTAACTACCTTGACATTCATGAACAGTCAATAATGGAGTTGTTATGGAAGTTTGAAGAAGTAATTTGTCTGTTGTCCGTACCTTTTTCAAATGGTTACCTAACTATATGGTTATAGATATGTACAGGGACGGAGTCAGCAATTTATATCGGGGCACAAGATTGAATTTTCTCGATATATAAAAAAGAATTTTTGATATACCGACTAGTAAAATTCAACAAATGACTTTTTTTTTTCATGGTTTTTTCTTGAGTATATACCTTACTCGAGGGAGCAAAATCGAACTTCTATACCATAAATTTCGAATTATAGTAAAAACACATAAACTATAGCTACTACTGCACCTTCGAGCCCTCTTAGTTCCGTCTCTGCGTATATAATTTACCTCTTTTCTATTACCATGACTATAATCCAGGTACATCCAGAGCTCAACAAGAGCGAAAGAAAGCGCCTATGCAAGATACTAGACTGCAAAAAGCTATCAATGGAGGCGTGCATGCATGCTGCACAAAACGAGAAGCTCCCATTAAGGGTCGTAGTTCAAGTTCTCTTCTTCGAGCAGGCACGAGCTGCAATGGCCGGTGGCAAAACAGGAGAGATTCCAAGCAACATCAAGGCCCTATTACAAAAGACTACATCAAAGACAACTACAGAAGACCGGTGGAGTAGTGTTTCCGGCTTAAAATCACCGAAATCTAACATCACTACGCTGAAAATGAAGTTGGATGAAGATAGAGACTTGGATGACGAGAAATATTCGAAGTTGATACCGAGCAGGCATAAGAGGATACTCAGCAAATTCTGGCCCATGTACAGAAGTGCAAAATAACTTAATCTTTTTTTCATAATTTTTCTTGTTTTACTGATATTGGTTCTGATTCTTGTGGTAATAAAAAAATAAGAAAACAGATAATATTTTTGACAGGATAGAAGAAATGTGGAAGCAAATATGGTGGCTACATATGTATTTTGTATCGAGCTCCGTTTATCGAGATTACAGTGTAAATTCTAAATTTTTAATGAATAGGAAATTATAAGTTATTTGTTAAACTTTACAGTTTACATAATCCTACTTGTTCTTATTGTTTCAGTAAAATCAAAGCAAACATCATAAGTAATTCCTTACTCTTCTAATAAACATCATACGCCATCAAGTGTACCTAATGATGATTTAAGGGTAAAACTCAATAAATTATAAGTAACAACAAGATAGATAAGACTAAAAGCAGCATGCCTGTTCTGTTTTCAAGCATATGCAGAATGATTGCTCATAATACCGAATATAAACATTATCGGGTCACCATGGTTAGAATGATCATTTAACAGCTTCCCGTCGAGTCTCTTAGCAGAGAAACTGGAGGGGAGGTTTCTGTAATTACGAAAGTTGAAGGGGAGAAATTTGTCATATATGCTATCTCAGAAGGGGTGTAAGTGTAATTAATATAATGACAAATCCCAATTTGGATGTTGCACTCAAAAGCCATTATCCAAAGACAATATCATTCAACAAATCATATATATATTTACATAAACAGATATGCAAATAAGGCAAGATTCTTGAAAATTTTCCAAACTTCATACCAGATCAAATCCATAACACGGGGAAACACTTACATAACAACTAAACATCGCTTAAGAAAACGTAATATCACACGACTAACTTCATCTATAAACGTCTCCATATTCATATATTAATCACTGCGCGTTGACAGCATTATTCTGCGCGCTGATATCCGCATTTGGAAAAACTTTGGGCTGCGTCAATGCTCTTCGTTCTTTGAAGGGATGGGGCCCGATGAAGCCTGCAGCGGAACGAGCCTGCATGCGTCGTCGGAGAGCACAAACAGTTGATGGTATTGTTGCTCTTTGTTATGCTTCCTTGCCTTGCTAATCCACCACCAGGTGTAGTGATCCCTGAGGGAGGGGATATCACCTCTGGAATATCAACCTTCATATCTTTGTTCATCACAGCTTCATGATTTTCCATTGTTTGTGTGTTTTTTATCTGAAGATCATGAAAAGAAGTGATAGTGGACAAGTTATGGAGCTATGAGAGAAAGGGATTTGGAAGATCATGGAAATTGGCAAGAATGGTTGTTCGGATGCTTTGTATTGGTTTAAATAGGGGGTGGGGGTGGGGGGTGAATTATTTGGTTCAAGATAAGAAAGGTGGTGGGCAATAGGAGAGCACTAAGGAGATAGGGTGGTTAGATGGGGTTACTTTTTATCTTTTATATATATATATTTTTGCATGTACATAGTTATGAAATATTATTTTTTTTGGAGTTAATCCCCACGATACATTTTAGTTATGATTACAACTATAATGTATGGTAGAGATTAGCTTCTAAAAAGATAATATTGCATAAATAACATTTCCTAACATGATACTTGCTAATGTAAAAAAGTATATCTTGAATCCTTAATTGGACTATAAATATTGGTTGCCATAGCACATATGTATATATTTGAAATGCTGAAATTGAACCATGGATCCTATTATGAAGCAATTTCAAATTTTGTGATTAGTTGTTCTATTTTTTTAGGTGTTTATAAATTTATCGAGAGAGTTATTGAGTCAATTATATAATTGACGGTGGATGTTATGTTTCAATAAAAAAAAAAGGAATATCCAAATTAAATTAAAAAAAAGTATTTCTTGACCAAAATAAACTACAAATTATTATTATTTTGGTCACGGGTGTACGAACTGTGATGAACTGATGATCAAGTTTCCTACTTTCCACCACAAGAAATCAGATCACTTTATGTAATGCTTCAACCACTTTAATAAATATGCATTCAAAAAATAAAAATAAAAAATGAAAAAGAAAAATCAACAGGAATCCCATTGGGATTTTCTTGCTTTTTTATTACATTTTTATTTATTTGAATTAATCATGAGAATAACATGCCTATGCAAAAGTGCTTTTGGAGGTGGGTCCCAATTACCATCCCCCTGTTGAGACCCAATTTTTAATGCATTGAATTTAGGTCATATTCATAAATTAATGGATAATAAGGTGGATTTTGAAAAATATCACGTTGGGTTAGCTAATATCAGAAATTTTGATTAAGAATGATTAAGGAATTCTGTTCCCGCTGCTCTATTTATTTTTGGTTGGGAACATTTTAATTTCGGAGGATGACATTCTAATTTAATTAAATAGAGAATGTTTTTGAACTCAGCGAATACTTACAAATAATCTATATTATTTTTCAGTTTATAGAAATACGGATATTTGAACATATGACCTTGTAAAGATTAAATTATATTATATTCCGTTTGATTAGGTGTATAATCTTTATTTCTTGAAAATTATATAGCTACACCTTTTTTGTTATAAGAGAGGATATGTTTTGTAGTTTTTCAAAACATATAAAAGCATGTTAATTATTTATTTGAAAGTTGGTACTTGGTACTTGAATGTAAGTGATAATCACACGAAATATAATAGAATTTGATCTTGATATATATTCAAACATCTGTATTAGAATTTGATCTTGATATATGTTCAAACATCTGTATCTCTATAAAGTGAAAAACAACGTAGATTATTTATAAAATTATAGTATTTGTCGAATCCAAAAACATTCTCTATTTTAAATTAGAATGCCACCCTCTCGATTTAATAATAAGTGAAACTTATAAGGAAGATGGGCCTAACAACCTTGTATTGTATTATATTTTCATTGTAAATAAAAATGAATGAAAACTGGATAAACTTTTGAGCTTGATAACGCTCTAAAATGGACAGTGTTTTCAAAAAAAAAAATTCAAGCTCGAGATCAAAACTCAAGCCAATTGAACATATATTTATACTCGACTCAATTACAGTCGTACCGATTCGGCTCATTTTCATCCGTTGATAAATTGAATACTTCTTGAAAGGAAAAAATATGAAATGCTAAAACTATTTATTTTACAATAGTTCGGGCTTTTGGGTAATTATTTATTGGGCTCAGACTCAACAAACCTAATATATTGATATCGATATAGATTTTAAAGTCACTTGATTACTTGGGCCATGGTCCAGTAACGTCAAACGAAAGGTAGAAATGTGAATATATTTCAAAATATAAAAAAATAAAAATATCAAATAAAACTATTTGGATATATATATTAATTACATGTCTTGCTATGGACATTTATATGACTTAATTATTATCGGATAATTGAAACAATAATAGATGTCCGTTATAGATGCCAATACTTAAAGCATTGTCAGAGTAATAAAATTTAAAAACGACATTAAATAAAAGCTACATCTATATGTTTCATAAACGCACATGTTTTGGAGAAATTTTTAATGAAACAAGTGATACACAGTTACACTATTAAAATTTAAATTAAATCAAATTAATAATATACATACTATGCTTACACGAGATAAGTTTAACAATTCATATATGTGAGGGGCCAAATAAAAACCATTTATATAACCATCAAATTATGCAGCTTGAGGTGTGTTTTAGTTTTTTAACATGCAATTATTATTCATAAAAGAGTTTTACACATTAAACACATAATGATCTGAGTTGATTATAACTCATAATAAGATATGTGGTAAAAATAAAAGAACTAATTACATTGAAAAATTAGTATTATATTTAGGAAAATTAATCCTATACTATCCGGAGTTTATGGGTAATTACGAATTAGTTCGTCAGGTAGCATTAGGGTTCCTGATATTTTCTTCTGGGTGTAAAATCTTCTTAGAATAAAATAAAATTATTATGGTAGTATCGTAATTAATTTTGTTACAAATACAGTTACTATTAATTAAATACTTTGATATTTAATAATTAGTAACTCGTGCACAGCACACTTGATACTTATACAACAAAATACAGTTACTATTAAATACTTTGATATTAAAATTTTCATATATAATACATATTTCATAATTATCTTTAATAAAATACTAAATTCTGATAAATAATTTTTTTTTGTGAACACTAAATTCTGATAAATAATGTGATAATGTCATGCTAGTACAAAAAATATCTAAAATTTGTGGGAAAATGATAAAAAAGAATGTAAATAGTGCAGATACTTTAAAATTATTTTGTAACCGCCGCTAAAATCAAGAATAGTAAATGACATTCTCTCTCATATTAGGTACATTTTCCCAAATAAAAAACGTTCGGAAATAAATTGTTTTATATTTTTCAACGTTTACATATTTGTTATATTATAATGTGAATAGAAAAATATTAGCAATAGACTCATTAATGTCTATTATGCTACACATGATAATTCTAACCGGTTAATTAACATTTACCTTGTCTCCAAATTAAATCCGATTGCTTATCTTTTAATTGAATTAGGTCGATCACTCAAATATTTATATTTTGGGGAAGATGCTTGATTTGAAAGTTGAGTTGTGGGAAAAAAATAAACGTGAGTTGAAAACCGACTTAAAACAAGATTGAAGTGTATTTAGAATCAGCACTCTGATGCTCAAGTCAGTGCCTCGAGTATATACAAATATATTAGAATTGAAAGGCGTATTAAATATATTGACCTAACAGTGTTAATCAGGAGATATTTATATCCTTATGGTTTGGAACAAAGGTGCACGATGATTGAGGTATATTTAATGCTCCTAGTTACTATTTTGACATTAGAGTGGTCCCTATATCTATACTAAATATAAGGAGCAAAGACGATTGGATCTAACGACCGGTTGTGCTCTACCCGACTCCCTTCAGAGGGTTAGTCCCGTGAGATTGCGAGTCTACCTTCTTCCTCTTATTTGGGTCGAGGGGTCATTAGGCTCGAGGCGAAAACGTTCAACCTTATTAAGAAGGTGGCGCACAGATAAGTGAGATCGAATCACATGAAGTATATTTATAATTAATTATCATAATTTAATGAGTAATATTGTGAGATAGAGACATTGTTTTTACGTACATTTAACATTTGTACTGTTCACATGTGTTTTTCATTTGACATGAACTTGGTAGGCACATAGATGGGTACAATACAATTAATAGTAAATATAATTGTTCAGGACCATGTATAGATAATATGCTGTAACATCTCCATCTAATTTATGCTTGTCCGAATTCTTGAAGAACTTTAATTTAAGCCTTTAATTATAATTAGTTAACTAAGATTTTTCACATCCATATTATTATCTATAAATCTAAATTAATTAATGTATAAAATAAAATAAATGTGTCCACTCATTGTCCCTTTAAAATTATATTTTAATAAGAGTATTTTTAATTTTTCATAGTTAATTTATTGACATAGAAAATTTACATTTGTGTAAGAGTATATATCTTGCTCGATTCATGCTTTTAGTCGAGTAGGAACTCGAGTTTGAATTGCTTCCAAAAACCTTAAAAGTAACAACTCTCATGAATTTTAGTTAATCCTCAGACTCAGTTGTGTATAATGCAAATTGTGAAAATACTTTTAAAAATATTATTTTTTATATTATCTCATGTGGGCGTATAAATTATGAATCTAAAAAGATATTTTTATTATAGTATCAGTATCATGTTTTATTCATATATATCTCATAAATTAATTCATTCAAATTTAAACGTACAATTCTGAATTTTCAAGGTAATATAAATTGCATTATTATTTTATTGTTACAATCAATTTATTTTATAAATAAATATATTGTTATTAATAATTAAGACATACTTTAATAATAAAGTATTATGTACAGTTCACAAATTAGAGATATTGATACCTTAAACTCGACAAGTTGATCGAGTCCTACGTCTCACTCAAACCAACTCAATATATAAATTTATATGAATCAGCTCAACTCATATTATACCCTTACATACGTGTTCTTTCTCTCCCTCTCCTGTGTGCACACATATAATCGGTCAAATTCTGATACTCGATATGACAAATTAGTCAATAGTTGACGGAAAAAATTAATCGACATAAAAATCCAAACAAATTATTAAAAAACAATTGCACGTACGCATTCATCGAGGTTTAATATCCTATATAAGACTAACATGAGTTTAGGATTTAGGATTTTGGTTTTTCCTGTATGGATTGAATGAAGAATAAGATGAGGTTCTTGACAACGAAGCCCTCTATATGTACCAAATACTGCCCTAAAGACATATTCAAGTCTCGCCATGAAGAAAGATCGCCAACATTCAAAATTTTCTTTAGGATACGTTAGTATAGTGTATAGTTGTCTATGATTGTCCTAATTGCAATTATTAAGTATTTATTAATTAATAGTCAAGATAGTTTTGAACTATTTAATATTGTATTTTAAAATCTAATACAATATTGAAGCATTGAGTTAGTTATATTGTAATTGTTAAAATGAAGAGATGTAATTTGGGAGGAAAAGTTCTTTGTATTCATCATTTCTTTTCTTGTGTTTTGGATACAGATGATACACTAATAAATAACATAAATAACCTAATTACAGTCTACAAGTCAGCTAAACAGTTAAGATAAATACAATAAGTTATATCTTCCCCTCATATAGCGGGATTCTCTAACACTCCCCCTCAAGTTGGATCATGGGGGTCCAACATGTTCAACTTGGATAGCGAGTTGTGGAAGTTTTG
>JBBMKE010000009.1:477966-490531 GCA_037834125.1 Lippia alba
TGGTGGATCATGAAGCGGCGAGGTAGCTAAACTGAAATACTTGCGTAATTACCATTTTGGTTTATTTACGCCAAAAGAAAAGAATTCCGAAATTCCATGTCCTTTTTCGTCTTTTACCATTGTGAAAATATCTTCATCTTTCATCTCTGAAACAGAAGATTTCCAATTCATAACCGCCATAGATAAGCTCTTCCTCTCTCTCTCTCTCTCACACACACACACAGACAGAGACACGCAATACGACGTCGTCTTCATGGCGGTAGTGCTGGGAAACGTCTCTCCATTCATCGACCTCGTAACCCGCACCGCAATCAACGATCGCAGAAGCCGCCCCCTTTCATCCGACGTCGTTTTGAACCTCCCGAAGAAGGATCTTCCCCAAATCCAAATCCCTTACCTTGAATCGGTTCTGGGCCCAAAGGAAAGGCACGTGAACAAGCGGAAATCGAATCATTCCAAGGTCAACGAAGTGGAGTACGATAATTCCAGCGACGATGAGAATGGCAACGGCAACGGAAACGGAGCCGAGGACGAGCTGGGGGAGGATGAAAGCTTCGATTGGGAGGTGGAAATGAGGAGGAGACTGAAGGAGATGGAGGAGATGAAGGAATTGGAGAAGAAAGCTGAAGAATTGCAGTACAAAGTCGATGAAGAGTATGAAGATGGGGACGACGGCCAAAATCGGCAGAAAAACGAGGAGACTGAAGAAGAGAAGCGTATGAGAGTGAAGAAAGAACTCGAGAAGGTATTTTTAGCTGCAAGAACGGATTTTTATACTTTTTTGAAGATTGATTCTGTAACCCACTTTCTTAATCAGAAATGTTTCCCTAATTTTGGAATGGGATTGACAGGTAGCGAGGGAGCAAGCGGAGAGGAGAAAAACAGCTCAACTGATGTTTGATTTGGGGCAGAAAGCTTATGGGAAAGGTAGCTATGGCCGTGCAATCGAGTTTCTGGAAGCTGCTCTCACGATCATTCCTCGACCTACCTTGTTCGGTGGTGAGGTAGGCCAAATAATATGTTTTCTTTATTACCATTTTTGGTTTGATCAGATATTTTATTGCGATTATTGGCCTTCTTTTTTTATAGATACAAATATGGCTTGCGATGGCGTATGAGGCGAATAACCGGCATGCAGACTGCATTGATTTGTATCGGCAATTGGAGTTGAAGCATCCGAGTGTGAGTATCCGGCGGCAGGCTGCGGATCTTCGCTACATTCTGCAAGCGCCGAAGCTTAAGATATCACAGGAGGAGATGGTTACCATCCCACTTATAGGTTCCAGCTATGATAGGTGAGCTAATTACATCATAAAATGCTCCATTTCAAAGCTGTTTTAATTTAAATGCTTATGTATGCATAGATGCAAGTACATTCTATTTGGCATTTTGGGATGCAAAGAAGCTGGGTTGGGATGGTATCGAGCTTGATGAGCTAAGAGAAGTAGGTTTAGAAATTGGATTGGTTTATTTGGCTATAATCTACGAATGAAGCATAGGGTCGATTTCAAAGTTTGAATGTCGGTTCTTTTATTGCATTTAGGAATGGAAACTAGCTGAGCCAAGCCAAGCCAAGCTTTGGCCTTTTTTCAGGTTCGAGTTTGAGCTCGGCTCGATTTTTTTGAGTAAATTGGTGGCCCAAGCTCGAATTCCATATGTTCATTATTTTAATGTGTTTGGAGCCTTAAGATCGAGGGCAGTAATAAATATATATTTTTTATTATGAAAACCTAAAAGCTCGTGAACCAATTATTTGACCCGAGTCAAAACCTTTATGAGTTAGGCTCGAGCTCAAAACTTTGTCAAGCCAGGTTGCTATACTTGGGAAGATAACATTCTGTTTGACAGTCGAGACACAGGGTTGATAAAAAAAAAAATTATTTATAATCTTTTATCGGCTCTATAGTTATATATGTATAAAAATAAATATTAGAAGAAGAAAGCTTGTGATTCTACAAACAAGAATTATTTTTTCTTGAGCTAGGACCAAAATCTGTATTAGTCGGCCTCGAACTGAGCTCGATTTGAATTCTTTGAACTTGAGCTGAGCCTTTATCTAGTCAGCCCGATACGCTGGCATCCTGATTGTCTATTCATGTGTAAGACCCCCTATTAAGTTTCGTCCATTCTTGTAATCAGTTATGCAGCAACGTGGACGGATAAAAACAAGGACAAGGATGAGAGAATGAGCGGTTCAACAACAAATCAGCTTCCATCAACCAAGGACTACTTGGCTGACTTCTTGGTGTGGAAACCACCAACTGGTTTGGAGAAGAACAGTGCTTTCTGGGTCTCGTTAACTTTGTGGATCGGTCTCGTTGGAGCTGCTCTCCTGCTGCAAAGATGAAAAAGAAAAGCATACACATTTGTACAGTTATGCTGTAAGCTTGAATTCTTTCTCTCTCCTGTAACATTATGTTATCTTCCTGCAAATATTGTTTTGTGAAAGTATATAGTTCCACGCATGAAGTATATATGTTGTAACTTGTGACTCTTATATATAGTGCCTTGAAATTAAAAATAGATTTCCCAAGTTATGGAGTTTGGAGATTCTGCGAAAAAATGTAGGGAAATCTTGGCTGTGTACAATGTTGACTAAGAACAATCTTCGGCAACATTCATGTAACTATACATACTTTTGAGTTTCGTCTCGTCCTGCTCTTGAGATTACTCTAATTCAGTTCATGTAAGCCAGTTTATAGAGCATTCTGTCTCATGATTCTTCAATAGGCGATTCTCCTCCCCACTGCTTTAGTCTTTCCACAGCTGCATTCGACTGCAAGAAACGAAAAAAATCATAAGGATCATTGATGAATTGAGTTTTAGATGAATGGAAGTTTGGCCCTTTCTTATTAAATTCATGCTTGAACTTAATTTGATCATGAAAAGAGCTTTGATCGAGCCAAACCCGAATTCAGACGAGCTTCAAGTTCATAGAAGGTAGAAAACCGTCTGTTATTATTTGTTACTCAACAAACTTTGTCCAAAGTTCAAACGAGCTTTCGAGAGTTGATGACAAGTCTAGAATCGAGTAGTTCGAATCATTTGGGTTGAGCATGTTATATTTTCTGTCTAGAAATGTTAATTGCAACCTCACCTCTTTGTTCCAGTTTGCGACACATATCATCCACAGCAATAGGCAGGTTTGTAGGCATAAACCAAACACCATTCCACACCAAATTCCCTGAAGATGGCCAAATATCTCATCATTTTTTTTTTCTTTCTTTAAATAGAAGAATTATATACAAAGTATTTGGGATGATCGTGCAATATGTCAAAACTTATGCTGTATGGACACCGACATGGCGATGCAGACATGGAAATTCCCTAAATTTACCACGTGAGACGTGTCTGTGCATCATAGGTCTAATCTAGTAATTCGATGCTATATCCGGGTACCTGAACGCCCATTTTGAACTTGTAGGCTAGTAGAACTCCCAAAGGAAGACCAAACACGAAGTAACATACTGTGCTCAAGCAGGCAACAGTACCTTGCCAACCTGCCCCAATTGCCACCCCTGTAATTCAGTATTATTATAACATGAGAAATTGCAGAATGCCTCAAGAAGATTTCATGGACGACTTTTTATCCGGGACGGAACAGAATTTTGCATAACGACGTAAAATCAAAATTCCGGGAAAAAGGGCTAATTCAATATGAATTAGTACCTGAGAGAGTATACTGCACATTTGTGAAGACAATGCTTATCCCCAGCAAGGGAGTGAGTTTTTCCACTAGTTGCTGAACTTCTGAACTGTCCGTAAAGATGGCAGGGTACTGCTTTCTGCTTGCTATGAGTATAGCTGTGAAGAGTAGACCTATGAGCAGAGAAGACACTCCGCTTACCACCACCGAGAATCTCGCCTTACTCGGTCGCCTCGAACCGAGCTCGTTCGATACCCTTACACTGCACGAAGCATCGAAAGGATTTACGTTTTATTTGTATAGTTGCAAACATGCATTGCTTAGTCTGGAAATGTGTTCATGGGGGCACTGTTTTTGGTGTCAAGTGTTTCTTGCACAAACCTTGAGGCTACATTTAGTCCCAAAGCCACCTGCACGGCCCATCCCAGTATGTTTATGCTGCAAAAATGTGTAATGCACGAGTATTAGTAAAAGAGGGAAAAGTTATTGCCAGGGTTGGAGTCGAGTCGGAGCACTAATAATGGATGAACTCAGACACGAGATATCTGATTAAACTAGTATAGTGTCAAACTATAAGGATGGTGAATTATCAATTTTATGGATCGTAATGAGTTGGAAAACCGATCGGAGAAAAAAGTAGCTCGTTGTGAAATTTGAGGGGGGAGGATTGTAATTTGAGAATCTGGCTCACCATATGGACAAAGCATCAACTGAAATTTCAGCATCATCCAAATATCCAGCGAACAGAGTCAAAGCCATCATGTACCACACTTCCAAGCTGAAATTGGAGAAACAAGCAACACAATCATATGTTAATCATCAAATTACCCTCACAACAACATCACATACGATCTAAGAACAAAATCATCGAAGAATCTCACCAAATCATCACAGCTGAGGATACCGACGTCTTGAAAAAGCACCACAAACCGCGGAACGCCTTCCAGGAGAACCCCGACCAGGCTCTGCCGCTTGCCCCAGATACGACATACAAGAACTGCGCCACCGCAGTGAACCACCACGACCCATCAATTACCAGGGCGGCCCCTGGAAGGCCCCACCCGAGCTTCTGAATCAAGAGCCAACTGAAGACTGCATGCAGACAGAGAGCGACGACGGCTATACATGCAATCGCCACGACTTTGCTCTGAGCTTGGAGGAACTTAGTAGACGGGAGCATCATCGCGTACGCGAACTGTTGAGGGATCAACCAGAGCGCGACGTTTCCTGCCTCCCGCGAGATGGATGGGGTTTGGCCGAGGAGTCGGAGGACCGGGGCGGCGAAAATGAAGAGAGGAATGGCTAGAAACGCCATGATGTTGAGGAGTAGCCAAGATCGTTGCATGTAGATACCTAGCATTTCGAATTGGTTGGCTCCAAATGCTTGTCCGCAGTAAGTCTCCAATGCACTTGCCATCCCAAACTGTTGGAGAAATGAAGTGTGATCATAAGGAGTGAAGTTTAACAAATCTTCGATTAACAAAAAAACCCTATATTAATTTTCCAAAATTCTATTTTCTTGCAGGTCTTTCAAGTATAGATCGACCACCGCATTATCTTTTCAACCTTATTTCTACAAATTATGAAGAACGACGGGCGCACGACTAACTCATCAACAAAAACTAATTGTTGAATGAGGATTGTAAATTTATTATATATTAAAAGTTATATATTTAAATATTTGATATGAGACATTTGATAAAGTATTTTACCAAATTGAAGTTATGGACATTTTTTTCTCAAAAATATTATTCATAACTGAAAAACTCAATAAAAATATTTCAATTTCACGAGGTGTCATGAACTTACAAGTTAGAGAGATGTGAAGTCTTTGAGTCATTTTCGACGTCTTTCTAACTTTCTTGAAATTGATTAATCAAAACTCAAAGGTGAGGTCTATGTGAGAATGAAATTGTTGGAAAACGTGCCCAAAAAGGTTTTGCGAAACCCCAGAAACTGTTTCTAACTCTTTCTTCTTAAACAATTCATAATTTTGAACACACCTTCTAATATTTAATGGAATTTCAATCATGCTATTAAACCCAAAATTCAGTGTAATAATGAAACAAGAATGGCATCCAATCATGGCCTTAAAAATAAATAACGGTATATTTTAGTATATTTTATTTTTGACGGTAAAATAAAACCATATCTTAAAAATTATATAATTTATTATATTTTTCGATCGTAACCCAATTTTAACCTCTGAAAATAAGATTTAATTTTACAAAAAACTAACTTTCAATTCGCTACGAATAAATAGCGACCGACAGAATCAATTTTTAATAAAAACAAGATTCAATCTTACAAAAAGCGAAACATATTGAACTACTTCATTTTAAAATGAAGCAGTTATAAATATATATTGAACTGCTTCATTTTAAAAATATAATCTTATTTTATCGTTAAAAACTAAAATATACAAAAAATACGTAATTTGTAATATTGATATATCAAATTTGTAATTTTCCCTTATCTCAATACAGATAGCACACTTGTGCATATATATTACCCATACATACATACCATCATCCCAAAAGGAAATGCTGCAACGACAGAGTTGGCCACAGATATAGCGGCGAGTTGGATGTTTCCGATGTGTCCTGCAAATATTTGTGTGATTGTAATAATCCCATACTGGCAAAACGAGGTGAAAATAGCCGGCCCACCAAGGTACCACAGCTTCTTCGATTCTACCAAGAATTCTCTCCCCATGTCGGCAACGCCCCTGCGTTCATCGCCGCCGTGCGCGGCGGAGAGAAGTGGTTGTGCGCCGCCGCCTGCCGCCATAGTAAATGGGATCTAGATGTTTGAAGTGGTAGTGAGTGAGACTGTGTCAATGTAGTACAATGTATTTATATACAGAGAGAGAAGAGACGGTGAAATCTATTCAATTGTTGACTTGCTGTGTGTTTGGTTTAGGTATTTATGATCCGATCAATTTCTGCAAGATTCACGAGCTAATAGTTGTTGAACATTTTTTTATTTTGAAAATGACTTGGGTATTGTACCGTGTACGTATGTCTGTGATGAGCGAATATTCCTGTTTTATTTTTTGCGAAAAGCAAGAAAAATGTTGGCGATTGGAACTTGGCGGTGATTAATTGATGACATTATATGTTGTGAATTGCTGACGAGTTACCTCTTTTTTTTTTCTTTTTTTTAAATTTTCAGATTTATGGTTTACGAAAACAAATACAACGATATAGACCCGACACGACATGAATACGACGATATTTTTTTTTTTTAAATTTCTTATTTGAGGAGTATCAAACATAAGTCAGAAATAAATACTATACTTGATACGACATGATAAAATAATATTTTTAAAAATATTATTACATAATAGTTAAAATGAAAATTTAACCTTAGTGATGAACTCTTTCTATGAGACTATGACCAATCTACGTGAGATATTAAATATTGTATTTGTTTAAGTTATCTCCGTTGGGCTATGGCTGCGCTAAAAGCACAATCTCTGATTGCCATTGGTTTGCTTTATTGCTCAAAAGGTATGCCTAAAAATATGAAGATGAACTCGTTAAAAGTACAATTCTAAGGTTCAAATAGAAGGATGTCTACTTATTGGGAGATCAAGACTCGACATTCGGAATCATTCAAACCATATACATTATTGGACTATCGCTTATAGTATTTATATTTTTTTAGTCTTTATCTGTTTTGCTCTGAATCGTCGAAAGTGTTTTTTGGTATCATAGTGTATTCAGAATATTGTGCAGTCATATCTTCCACAATATAATATAATCTATGTACGAAACAGAGAATCTGTATACGTGTTAAGACGGTAGCAAACGAGTGATAGATATTGTGCAATACATCGTAGAGCGGAAGCATGAACAACATAGCAATTTCTGACAAATAAAATTTCAACATAACTGACAACACATCATCAACCGTACTCATGATAGTTATACTCGTTCAACATATTAAATCAACCACATAGATATATAGTCGGTGTAATAGTAACATTGATATGGCCATTGGCCTCCCTGATCCCAAAATTAAAAAATACAGAGGCCTAACGTAATCAGCCATCAGGGCCTAACATGTATACAAAAAAAACCTCTATTTGGATTGAATTCTGTCTAGATGACCTGCACATCTAAAGATAAATGAAATTCATTCCTACTAGACAGATGAGGGGACTAGATAATGACATACATATTCATATAGCGAACGAAAATATAAAGCTAGTTAATGATCCACCTTGTAGGTTTTGAAACGTAAGAGAACTTATTCGGAATGGAACATAATAGAAAAACCAGATCATAAACATCAAACATATACACACGCGGATTTTTCTCGACGAGCAGTGCATCTCCAACCTTAACTCCCTTCACACATACATATGAAAATGAAAAGCATAAACATATACAACCTTCCTCCAGGGTGGTAGTAGGTTTGCAAGGCCTAACTATCCATACATACATACGGAGACCATAGCTGCATGACTTCTATGGCAAGGACACTACTCAGCTAGATCGTCACCTCTCTGGTGATCACCTATACAGACCGGACAAGGACACATAAGACTCGACTCTATATGAACCACATATGACGCACGGCGAATAATGAGTGCAAATGATGCTTAAGTGTGAGCAATGAATGGATATCACATCATACAAGTAGGCAAAATGCATAATTATAAGCAAAACAACAATTAGATATGGATTGATAGCATACGACATTTCATAAAGCAATTCGAGTCATAAGGCACATAATAATGGATCTTGTTTTAGTGTCATATTAACATACATAAAAATATACAACAACTCATTAAGTTAAGAACAAGTACACGCAGTTTCAGCAAATTACATTTAGACCCCCTAAGGGTTTAAGTGTCTAAAGCATCCCAAAAAACGGATCAAACGGAACCAGCAGAAGGTATATCAATCAAGTACATATCATATTACATATAGGGAGTAATGTAAGGCTTAAGGTTCCGAAAAGGGATGAAGGAAAGGCAAAAAAAAAAAAGCTAAGAAAACATAACCATATAGTTCATCCAAAATTTCATACAAGTATAATTGTGCAGAAACTTTGTGCATGTACATATTGTAGAAAAATCGTCATAACTCTCTGCTCGAAAAGGATTTTATCGAGACGTAAAATTCCAAGTAAAGTAGACATTCAAATCTTTACAATGGTATGGACTTCAATCCCTAGATGTTTCTGCATTAATACAGATTTTAAATGCAAAATCGAGGCAAAGTAGAAACATCGCTGCAGGCTGCAGCAACACGTTTCAAAGAAAGTTTTGTTTACCATATCAAACGAAGTTGGATTAATCTGAAAATTTAAAGGCATATAATCAATACATGAATAAGTATTCATGTAAAACAGTTTTGAGAAATCCAAACGTCTACCCACTCTGCTCAAGCTGCTATTTCAAACCCGAAAACAGGGGCACCTGGGTGGTTTTGAATCTTTTTCGGCCATCAAATTGGACTCGGATGAACACCAAAATTAACAAGATAAACCTTATTATATGAGGATATCCATTTAAAACAGTTTTCAGAAATGAGGTCGTACGAATTTGGAATTTACATTTAAATTCTCTGCACATACATGCTATCATACCTTCGTATATGCATTCCTTAGTTTTAAACATGCAAAATTGAACCAAAATCATCGAAATCCATCACCCAACTTGCCTACAATGTTCCTCAACACAAACAATCAGGTTTCCTTGCTTCAAACCAATCAAAATCAGCAATTAAAATCAAAATTTCTCATGCCCTGTTTTAAAGCAAATTCAAGCTCATGTAATCAATGAAATTGTATTACGAGCATACTTTTAATTCTATTTAGAATAATTAAATAACTCCATCCTAAGCAATTAGAATACAAAATCATCCTTAATTTCATGTTTAAGTGATCAAAGTCCTTCAACTCCGCTTCCTCAATCCTAACAAGAAACCATGGCTGCATAACATAAAATTTATCCTTAAGCATGCTTCTAGAACAATTAACAAAATCACAAATTTAAGCAAAGAATCGAAAGAGTTACTTTGTTGTAGCAAAAGACTACACTGATAGAAGAGAGAACCTATTTGATCTATAAGCTCTACATTAATTGTTTGTACAACCGTTGTGGAACAAGTTCCAATCCTCAATTGGTCTAGGTTCATGACATAATTACAATGTACAACTAAACAATCTATCTCCTATTAGATTTTCAGGACATCAATCGAAACATAAATTTCAAGACCTTACCTGTATAATTCAGCTCAAGTACAATTGCTCAAGAAGCATTATGCAAACTCATGGAACAAGGGAGAAAGGCTGCAGATTTTCAGGAGGAAATGGAAAGAAAATGGAGTTGAAGGGTAAGCAATACGTGTTTCTCAAGGAGAAATCCTACAAATTCAGATTTTGGGTTTAATTGCAACAAGACCCGTTATAAATAAGTTACGATCGATCACCCCATAATTGTCAATTAAAATACAATTTAAATTGAAAATGCGAATAAACTCTCACGTCACGTTATACATGCGTGGTTATAACTCAAGACGTTACGCATGGACTTTCTTGTGTATATGAGTACCTGAGTCATTACAATATTTGTTTAATCTATAATAGTTTAATAACTTGATCTAAAAATTTTCATAATATTAATTATACAACTTAGATAGTAAATTGATCTACTCAGCATTTTATGTAGTAGTAGGTCAAATCATTGTAAATATCTGTGAAAAAATTATTATTCATGCTGATAAAACCAAAATTTGCAATTCAACCCCCTCTTGTATTTTAGAAAAGTCAATTTATCATGTTTAATTAGACAGGTTGTTTATCTATCCATGATAAATTACAAACTCATAACAATACCCTAGTATCATATATGTTGTTGGAGTTTGAATGTGGCTATTGAGAGCTTGGAAACCGCGCATATATAGAATTGAAGTGGAAGTGGACTTGTTGGTTGTCTTCAACATGGTCCAAAATGGGGGGTTAATGAGGAACATCCTCTATTCGCGATTGTGAAGGATTGCCAAAGTCTGACTAGAAATCCTTGGGAGATTAAGTTGCTGCATACGAAGCGTGAGGGTAATGCTGGAGCGGACTTTCTGGCTAAAATGGGTCATGCGTTGGATAGCAAGTTGGAAAGCTGGGACTTGGGAGCTCATAGCTGATGAGAGATAATTGTAGCCTCCTTTTTCATTACTTATATATATAGATATCATTGGTTATCATGTAAAAGGCATCTTGTATATCGTCAAACATTTATAAGTTATAAAGTATATTTTAACGTAATATACACAATTCAAAAACTGTGGATGAGGACTTTGACCTAGCTATTATGATAATAATGAAATATTTTGAAGTAAAACTTGGGATGAGAAATTTGTGGCCATTATATAACCTCAAATCCCATGGCTTGTTGGATTTGGGTCCCATTACAATTATTTATTTATATTTTTGACTAAGCATCCTAAATCAAAATAAACTTTTTTGTTCGGTTTTATGGTATTATTCTATGGACTCTAGTAGACCAACATCCATGACAACTTAATGGCTGCCCATTAATTAAACGAGATTTAATATAGTATTACTTTGGCCCTCTTCACTATTTCCAGGACCTTCACCATAGGTGGACTCGAGCAGAATTTGCATCCAGTTTGAGCCAATCTATATATATATAATTCAGAACCCTCCAAGCTATCCACGTGTATGCTGATATGGATAGCTTCAACAATTTTTTAAAGTATTCTTCTTTTTTAAATATTTATTTAAACGATGTGATGAATATATATATATATATATATTTTTTGAGAATATCTCAATGAAATTTTAATTTTGATATTTATATCTTTAAAAATCCCACTTGATTCTCACACTTTGTTACTCATATATATTTAAATTAAAATTTTAAGTACAAAAGCAAATTTGTTTTACGAAATGTGCAACGAAGCAATCTTGAAGAATTCTCAATGAATATTTGTTACTAACAACTATTTATATTCAAAACTAAGTAAAAAAAATAAAATTTCAAGATTACAAGTTTATCTAAATAATTTTCTTATCTTTTAGCTTGAATTCAAATTTCAAGTTTGTCTTATTGTTTAATATTTTACGTGTTTTTAGTATAACAACTCTATCAAATTTTAATTCAAATTTCAAGTTTATCTAAATCTTTAATATTTAATATCTAAATATTGAATTCAATATTTTTTTTATATATATGCTCAAAGTGTATTGACATTCACTCATTTTCAATTAAACCAAATGAGCTGCCTCCAAATATTTTTTTAACACAATTATTGCGTTATGTTTGAATTATTCTCATTATTCTCCTTCCGAATGTTTCAATATGCAATTATGCAATCCGAAGGTTCCAGTATGCAAATGATTTGTACGAAGGAAGATTTCAGTATGAAAATGATTTGTAAGCTAAATGTATTAACTTTTTTAGTTGGTATTATAAACTTTGTATATATCTTTCTTTAATCTTTTAAACAATTTAGATACCATGAAGGTTGTTCTATGGGGTGATTGTTTCATGGAATGATCTTTCTTTTCAAATTTAAATCCAAGATGAAAGTTGTTCTATGTAGGGATAGTTTCATCCTATTTTTCAGTATAATTGGTTCATTGGATGTATTAATACTAATAATTTTTTATTTTTTTTAACATTTCACAGGATTCACATCCTATTTTTTTTTAACATTTCACAAGATTCACATCCAGTTGAGTTTAATGAAGAATCCATACTTTTTTAATTTCTCATCGTACAGCTTTACACTTTAAAATTGATATAATTATTAAAAAAAGTGTTATTTAATTTATAATTTAATATTATCTAAAAGTATATATAATTTAATTTTCTACCACAGTTTGTAATGAAATTTTATATTTTTTTCAATACTTTTCGATTCTTCATTATATAGTTTTACA
>JBBMKE010000009.1:492833-515102 GCA_037834125.1 Lippia alba
TAATTTTCTACCACAGTTTGTAATGAAATTTTATATTTTTTTCAATACTTTTCGATTCTTCATTATATAGTTTTACACTTTGAAATATATATATATATATATATCTTAAATTTTTTTTATTTATTTTACTATCAATAATTATCCCGTGCCAAGGCACGGGTTTAAAACTAGTTGACTTTATAATATATATATTGTGTTATTATCTAATTATAATGTACAGTAATTGTAATAACTCTTGCGTAATTAGATGAATGTCTTTCAATAAAAACTTTTAATAATTTAATTTTAGCTCATAATTAGTAGCAGTTTCATATATAAGTTAGAAAGTATTGCTAATCTTAATATATACTTGGATGATAAATATAATATCAATAGGGAAAATAAAGAATTTTGTAAAGCTAATCAAGTGGAGCATGGCACGATTCAATTTTAACAATGTTACAAATTCGATACAAATTCTCTTTATTTTTATAGGTTAAGACATAATCGAATTTCGATGTTAAAAGTGTTATTTTTTAACCTAAAATTTAAGCATGTCTAATGTCATCTTCTCACCTTTTCAAAATTAACTTTCAACAAATTGACCGATGACCATAAAAACACCAAAAATTCTAAACACCAAACCACCCCTTCACGTAAACACCACTTATACAAGTCCACCAAACAATTTCTTCAACACTAATCATCCCCTCAAAACCCTTCTTAATCAACATAACCACATCGTTAATCTCAATAATTCACACACCACGAGATTAATAATAAACTAACCCACCCCTATAATTTCTTAAATTAAACCCCATCTCTTAAAACATTCCGACCATTACACACACACACACACTCACACTCATCACCATTTCCTCAGTACCAAAAATCACAAAAACATTCGATACACAAATCAGGAATGTAAGAAAGAAACCCACTTTCTTTAATCTCCAAAGATTCAACCTTTTTGACTCCTTTCCTTCAAATCCCCCCACGAACTTCCTCGATTCACAAACAATGGCGGCCAAACCCACATCAACATCACTCACCCCATCTTCAATCCGCCAGAAACTCCAACCCCAGAAGCAAACAACCGTCGAAGAACACGAGAAGCGAATCGAAGAGGTTTTATCGTATCCAATTTTGCTCTCGGACCAAATCACGGAAGCGGTTAAGATTGCAGAGTCGTTCAAATTCGAGTGCTCGGAGGTGGGAAAACAGGTTGATCGCCTCTGCCAGATGCTGCGCTCCGCCGTCCGCCTCGCGACCTCCGTCCCCGCCGGCGCCACCTTCTACGACCGCCCCCTCCGCCGTATCGCCGCCGATGTGTCCAAGAATTTGGAGAAATCGCTAACCCTAGTCAAGAAATGCCGGCGGCGGAGCATACTCCGCCGTGTGGTGACGATCGTCTCCGCCGCGGATTTCAGGAAGCTTCTGTCGCTGCTCGACTCCTCCGTGGCGGACATGAAGTGGGTCGTCGGAATATTCGACGCCGGCGGCGCCGGCGGAGGTATAGTTCTCCCCCCGATTGCTAGTAATGATCCTATTATTTCGTGGGTTTGGTCTTCGATTGCTTCTTTACATATGGGCCAATTGCAAGATAAAATTGAAGCAGCAAATGAATTAGCTTCGTTAGCTAAGGATAATGATAGGAACAAGCAGATTATTGTGGAAGAAGGTGGGATTTTACCTTTCTTGAAATTGTTAAAAGATGGTTCATCGCCGGAAGCGCAGATTGCAGCTGCAGCTGCGCTGCTTAACCTTGCGAACGACGAGGAACGTGTCCGGGCCATCATTGCTGAATTAGGGGTCCCGATCATTGTCCAAGTTTTGGGGAATTCTCCGATGAAGGTTCAAATCAGGGTTGCGAATTTGATAGCTCGAATGGCTGAGCATTGTTCGTTGGCGCAGGAGGATTTCGCGAGGGAGAATGTGATTAGGCCCCTCGTCACGTTAATGTCGTTTGATTTATTCATGGATGACTCTAAGCTCAAAACTGGGAGGCAAAGCATTCATTCATTGATCCAGATTAATAAAGAGATGGAACGGAAGAGTTTGTATAAGCCGGGATCCAGTTCCTCGCTCTCTATGCATTCCTCGGACGGGGGAAGTAGCAAAGGTGGGGCACATAGGAGAGACCGAGAAAATGAAAAGCCGGAAATTAAGCTCAAGCTTAAAATAAGTTGTGCTGAGGCTCTGTGGATGCTAGCTCGAGGCAGCGTCCCGAACAGCAGACGGATCACAGAGACAAAGGGCTTGCTCTGTTTGGCAAAGCTTGTGGAAATTGAAGAAGGTGAGCTCCAAACGAACTGTTTGATGACAATAATGGAGATAACCGCCGCGGCCGAATGCAATGCTGATCTGAGACGTGCGACCTTCAAGACGAACTCCCCTGCAGCTAAAGCTGTAGTGGATCAGCTTCTTAGGGTTATTAAGGATTTCAATGATGATGCTATGTTGCAAATTTCGGCTATAAGGGCAATAGGGTCACTAGCAAGGACTTTCCCTGCTCGTGAAACGAGGGTTATTGGCCCCTTGGTTGAAATGCTCGGTCACAGGAATCAGGAGGTTGCAACAGAAGCTGCTGCTTCGCTCGGGAAATTCGCTTGCCCCGATAATTTCTTGTGCGTCGAGCATTGTAAGAGTATTATCGAGTTTAAGGGGGTCCCACCTCTTATGAGATTATTGAGGGGAAACGAGCGTGCACAGTTGCATGGATTGATCCTCACATGTTATCTTGCTATTAATGCTGGGAAGAGTGAGGATTTGGAAAGGGCTGGTGTTTTGAATGCTTTCGAGGGGGTTGATCGGGGTTTTGTCGCACAGCATCCCGAGCTGAGAGAGTTGATACCGAAGGCTATTTATCAGCTGAGCGTTTTTCATCAATCGCACTCCGGTATGCTTACTCAGAGGCCGTTCTGATCTCTATTTGTGTATGTATACGAAGTTTTAGATATATGCATTCGATGGGTACGATGATTGGTTTTGTACAGGGGCAAAATTCTGTTTTATTTCAACCTAAAATTTTGTTGCTGTTTGGTATCTTTTAGTCATTTTTTTCTGGGAAAGAAGAGGAGCATTGTTAATCTGTTTCTGTACAGTGATTTTGCAGTCCTTTCAGATGCTGAATCTTATAAAATGATAGCATTTTAAATGTTTTATTGAAACTAAATGGTTGACATTATGCGATTATGTAATATAATACAAAATTATTAACATAAAATTTGGACACTCTAGGACAGTGAGGTGAAGTACAAGAATGTGTCAGATTGAGCTCAAAACAAGATACAATTCATAAAATTTGGTTTGATTTCCAACTCATTTATTTACATCTGCTGTTTATTCTTGAGAATCTACAACTGCACTGGAACAAAGCTATGCAATATATATGTTTGGTTTTATATCATTCATACAAAGGTTAGAAACAGTGAAAACAGTGAGAGTCTGAGCATATGATTCATCGGGAGGAAGGCAAAGCACGCCACGAGTCCACGAAAAGCATTGCTCTTTCGCGTGAAGTTGTCGACATTTGCTGAAGTATGACATTTTTCACATGAGCTGCAGCCCGTTGCCCGGCCCTTGTGGCTAGCTCCAAGTACACCACAGCCTTCATCATGTCTCCTTCCTACAACCAGAGTAGAATTGATTCAAAACTCAATACGCAAATAGAACAAAATAAATAAATTTATCGAAGTAGAGTTATTGTGTCAAACTGAATGTGTCACTCTCTCGTGTAACATACTTACACACAAACATAAATAACAGTTCTGAGGGATGTACGCGGTAGGGATAATTACATTGACGTGCCATGAGGTATGACTTAATTACACAAACTTCCCTGAGATTTGAGAAATTACATAAACATTTTCTATACTCTAAACAACATTGAAAAACCCTATGGAACACTCACTAATCTGTTATGCCGCTGTTATTTTTGTCAAAAATAATCTTTGACATATAATTATCAAGGACAAATTAGGATATGCAAAAAAAAAAGAAGAAAAAAAGACTTCATCCAAAAAATGTTCAACTTAAGGGTCGAGGGGATGTTTCTGTAATATCTCAAATGTCCAGAGACGTTGTATAATTAGACCATATATTAGGGTATGTCAGTGGAATTATCCCTATTTTCCATTGCAACAACCTTGCTTTTCTAAAGGAACAAGGCAACAGATTAGCATGATCTTCAAGAATTTTGAATTCAATAAAAAACAACACGTAAGACCAATTTATAAAGTGGGTTTCTCATTACGTACGGAAAAGAGACCGAGACCGTGCTCAAATTGAGCTTTGCTATGACCATGATCGGCTGCCTTTTTCATCCATTTCCTTGCCAATCTGTGAGATTGAACCAGACCTTCACCGGTTAAGAAGCACAGAGACGTATTGTACATTGCCCGTACATACCCTCCTTCTGCAGCTCTTAGGTACCACCGAGCCTGTAAAGTTCAAACTCCACGAAAATAAAAATCTTCAGGGCACGAACCATTGCAGCAAAAAGAAGGAAAAAGAAACAGAAAAGAAGTATACAGCTTCTTGGGGACTTTG
The DNA here is from genome assembly GCA_037834125.1 of Lippia alba. Taxonomy (NCBI): domain Eukaryota; kingdom Viridiplantae; phylum Streptophyta; class Magnoliopsida; order Lamiales; family Verbenaceae; genus Lippia; species Lippia alba. The sequence goes on from JBBMKE010000009.1 coordinate 497,364, forward strand.
TCTGAGCGCTCGACCACGGTGTAAACAAACTGCAAGTTGGTATTGAGCACGAACATGGCCAGCGAAAGAGGCCTCGTATAGCCATCCAATTGCCTCTTTCATGTTTGGCGGATCAGCTGCAAATGTTTATACAAATCCATGAAGAAGAAATCGAGCGGAAAAGCTTTTTGTCACTTAATTCCAAAAAGTACTCATAAATTGGAAGCCTAAAGAAACACATGATGCATTTAAGAGCACAAGAAACAGAGCAATTCTGGAAATTACATGAACTTATGAATTATTTCTCTTCTTTCCTTTTTTGGAGAATAACATATCTTTGCATCCAACAATAGCAGATAATAAACAGGAAATCAAAGTCAAAAGATCTCACTATGATATTTCAATACCAACAAACTCTGAAAATAAAAACCTTTTATAATTCAAGAACATGATCAAACAACCATATCACCTCAAACAAAGAACATCAAGAAGCAATGAGTTAAAACTCTCCATTGACGAATAATGAACAAAACCAGTAAGCTTTACCAGAAAATCACATTATCAGGCATTAATAAACACATGATCAAACTCAATTCCTCAATATAAAGTAAAATCAAACTTACAACAAAAAGGAAAAGGGAAAATTCAAAATAGGGAAATAATCAATCAGAGAGAAAATCATACCTTGCAAATAGCAAATAGCCAAATTGCACTGCCCAGTAGGATCGCCTAGCTCCGCCGCCCTCCGATACCAAACAATCCCTTCCTCCTTCTTCCTCAATTCCCAATAAACCGATCCGGCATCCACCATCGCGAGCGTGGACCCACGCGCCGCCCCTTTCAGGAAATACTCCAACGCCTTCCCCAAATTAACCCTCGTTCCTCCGCGGCCGTGCTTGAACCTCTTCCCCACCTTCAAATACACCATCGCCTCGCGCAAGGGTTTCAGCGCGTCGCGCCACGCTCTGCAGACGAGTGAAGCGGACCTTAGGTTGTGCACCGAGAATGAGGCGGCAATTCTCGAGAGCACGTCGTAGGGGAGGGCGGAAAAGTCGGCGCTGGAGGGCGGCGCCGGCGCCGGGGTTTTGGCGGTGGAATTGGAGAATAAGAGGGGGGTTTTGGCGGGTTTTGGGGAATCGTTGGGTTTTTTGAGGAAGGGAAGGGATGTGAAGTGAAGGCTGTCGGATTTGCATGGCCATGATTTCTGTTTCATGGCGGCGGAGGGAAGCGGTGGCGACGCGGCGGAGGTGTCGCAGTCAGTGAAGCAGATGATTGGTGAGGAGATGCAAAGTTGTCAACTGTCAAAAAACTATTACTTAGTGAAGTTGTAGTGGAAATTCCACTAATGAATTTTAATGGCTAGTGCTTATAACAAAAATATTTCATTTCATAATTTATGGTGTCAACCGAAACACAAACAAAGTGTTTACTTTGACATGTATAGTGGAATACCTCTAAAAATATTATTTGACTGTCGTGTTATATTAAATATTGTATTCGATATTTTTTATATAAAAAATTATAAAAAATATAAATATTATATTGTATTCGTATTGTCATATTTATATTCACGTTTATTACAGACTTCAATAGAAAAAATTGGAGACTGAGGAAATTTTGGGAGTAGATTTTTTATTTTTTGAAGCTAAAAAAAAAAAAAAATTGGCATCTCCTAATTAACTAATTTATCATTTATTTTAACCGAAAATCAATTTATTGATTTATTCAATTCCCTTCAATCGATGTTTAAAATTAAATCCCTAAATAAGTGTTCAATATTGAGTATACTATCGATTTTAATAAATATTTTAGCTAACTTGCTAATTGTTTTGAAAAAAATCTAATTATCATTTGTTTAGTTATATTACTCAATAGCATGAAAATTTTAAATATAATTCCACAAATATGTTCTCCTTTGTTTTTATTTTTTTTACACACGCACACCCAAGCGGAGATTCGAACCCGGGATCTCGCCCTTAAGAATGAATCCATTTACAGCTTGGACCAACCCCTGTTGGCATGTTCTCCTTTGTTTTTGTTTTTTAAGAACAGGAGGTGGAGATGTCAATTACAAATGATTGAAAATTTCTACCAAACTACTAGAAATTAGATTAGGGAAATCAAAATCCTCTTATTTTGTATTCAGTGACAGCCGTGCTAAATGATCTGCCAGTGCATTTCCTTCCTTGTGAATGAAAGAAAGAGTGACTTTCTTAAAAATAATAATCACTAACTATTTAGATATAATTCTATAAATTTAAATACAAATATTTTATATTGAGAAAAAAATTCTTAGTTAAATCATTCAACTATCAATTGTTAAACAATTACAATCGGTCCTTAAAATACAGATAATAATTCCACAAATGCATAAACGAATACTTCATATTAATATATGAGTTCTTCATTTAATAACCAACTATTACCTATTAGAATAGTTCTTCAAAATTAAAATATAGTTCTTTAAAATTTAAATGTAATTCTACAAAATCAAATGTTCATACTTCTTACTATCCAAAAAAAATTTATTTATACTTTATATTACAAAAATTGAGGGTAAATTAATAATCTTACTCTATTATTAAGCGCGAGTGCCGATTGTAGTCTCTTGGACTTGGTCTCTTATTTTTCTTTTTCTTTTTTTAATTTATTTATCTATACTATATATTAATCGCGAGAGGCAAATGTGATCTCTCGGATTTGGTCTCTATTTCTTTTTTTATTTATTTAATTAATTTTTTTATCACGTACAAAACGTGTTTCACTAAATTATATATTTTTTTAATTTCTCTTTTCTGTTTCCACGTTATGTTAATTTCTCTTTCATCACTTCTCTTTTTTTTCTTTTCTTTCTTATCAATTACATTTTTTTCTTTTTTTAATTATAATTTTTATCACTTTTTTACTTATATTTTAAACTTTTGAAATTATTAATATGATATTATTTTATCTTACTTATTTATTTATTTGTTATAAATTAATGATTATATTAAAAAAATATAGATTATATATTTAATAAAAACTTTTTAATTTTAATATATTTATATAATAATTATTTTTTATTTGCACATACATAAAATGTGCAAAGTTACTAATTTATATTAACAGGGAGTAAACTAATTCTTAAACAGAAAATTGGAAAGTGAACTAAAACATTTTTTATCGGACCGAAGTTTTCTCAAAAAACTCCCCTGGATTAATTAATCAAATAGTAAAAAATGACCTTGTTGACTCCACTACATAATATTTTAGTTAAATATTATAACTTTTATGTTATTTATTTTTCTAGATTACAACTCATTATATAATATAATTTTTTTTTTGTCCTTACTAAAAAAAATCACCGCACAGCCAACAAAAGAACATAGGGTAAGGGAGTCATTTTACATTATACAACAAAATGAGCTATTTATTCTTTTCACATGTATATTTCTATTCTTTTATAGGGTCTTGATTTTAACACAAGATTCTATTTCTAGTGAAGTAAACAATAGAAAATGAAAGTGTGAATACCAAACGCCCAATTTTCTAGTAAGAAGAAATTTATTTTGGTGTTTTGCAATCCAAAGCGTCATGGTTAAAAATAGATGTAATCTTATCTAGTGCTACTTATATTATAATATGAAATAGTTAATTTCGACTGACTTCAATCCATTGGGTTAGGGATATTAATATTGATGTAAATACACAGCCCAGTGTTTATTTGGATTTTAGACTTTTAGTGGACTTTAATTGGCTTAACATTTAACGAATACTATACACACAAAATTGGTTTAGCCATTAAGATTTTAGCTTATTTCCCTTGCTATAATTTATAAGGCCTCAAAACAAAATGGGTTAATGGGATCATCAGATTATTGGGCCTCAGGCCCAAATACGACACCAATCATATTCCAAATTTAGATAAGCAGATAGAATTATAAATTTATAATTTTCGACGGTTCAACATTATATTAATATGTAAGAGTTTTGTTACACGATTAATATGGCCGAAAGAGTTTAATATTAAGTATATGATTGATCTAACTCACTTTAAAAGTTATTTAATGAGGTAAGAGTTGTCAAATATTTAATAATTAATACATGGCACATCCAGGTCTAAATAATTGATTGTCAATTTGGAGTGTGAAATTCAGTTAATTTTACAGTATATGTCCGATGTAACTCATCTAAAAAATAAAGTGAGAGTTGCCGGTATTTAATAATTGATTCTTTTTTCCTTTTTGAACGTGAGACGAATTATTCTCCAAATTGGATTAATGGGTTTAGTTATTATTAATTTCTTCAGCTCATTTGTCAATAAGACATTTCCATTCTTTTATTTATTCACTTATACATAGGGGCGACAAAGAGTGTTGGAAAACAGAACTCCTTTTTGTAATGTATCGTCCAAAAACATTGTCACGTGACCACAAAAAAATACACCATTTAGTTTATATATAATGAAAAAGCTCATTTAGATATAAAAGATTCATCTTTATTAGTAAATATAAATTATTAATTAGCTATAAATATTTTTTAATTAATTAGTCAAATGACACCTGAAACAGGCAAAACAATGTATAGAGCTTATATTTATGGATTTATAAATAATAAAAAGTAGATCTTTTTTCTTAAAAAAAATATATAATTCGTTTATGTTCTTAAATGTGTTTCTTTGTCATTTTTCAGTAGTGTACTATCTTTTCAAGCTGCTCTGCTCCACACTTAGGTCCAAAATATAAATAAATAAGCTATATACACACACACATATATATATATGTATATATATATATATATGTATATCTGTGTGTATAATTAATCCCACTGAAATTCCTTCTCATTGATCATTGTCCCTAAAACCAAGAAGACTCGTCACATGCTTTGTAAAGAGCATGAAAAATTGTTTTTCATCAATTGTATTATTCTTAATAAATGATTATAGTTCAAATGTTGGGAACTTTAGTAGGTCTTATCCAATAAGATTCTTCCAAAATAAAGTGAACAAAGAATAAAATAATTTTATATATACACGAGATAATACTAAAAGTTTAAAATTAATAGATTTTAGAATAATCAGGATTACGACCACCTCAAAGTCATGTTCAACACCAACTTTTGAAAACTCTCTCTTAATGCATTAAAATTTTTGAAAATATTATTTCATTATATCATGTATTACGTTCGATATTTTTTATATAAAAAAAATTAAAACAAGTTTTATATTAATATAATATCATGTCCGTATCTCCATTAATTTTTCCGTATCGATTTGTTATGGACTTCCTCAAACAATTCTCTCTTTGAAACAAGGTCTGCCTCCATCTTCTAACTTTTAAACCTGTGAATATATACAAATATTGGTTGCATTTTAGTACATTAGCTTCGCATGTGCTGTCTCCAACCGTTCAATAATTGGAGCTAATGCTAAAGGCAAAATATGTATACATGGTCATCTATACGCAGACGTGTTGAATTTTCACTTGTTCAATATTAATGTATAGGGCATCGATCCCAAGATTAATTACTTTTTTAATTTGCTCATTATTGGGTGAACACAATTAATTAAATAATATTCCAACTTGATACATTATATAATATATAGGCCAAAGCAACAAATTTAGGCACGCTAAAATCGCTATCTATGAGACTATGACCAACACCAGACACTCACTACAACAAATTTTCAAATTCGCAACAATTTTTTTTAGCAATAATTTTATTTTAGTTGTAAATAATTATATTTTGACAATGAAAAATGATATTCGTTGTCTTTTTCCTCACTTATTTGGTATGAAAAATATTTTTCGTTGTCAAAGGTATGTGTCTCTCGATCATTATTTTTAAATCTTATTTGGCAATAATTTTGACAAATTGCAACAAAAAATTTTGTAGTCAAAGTACTAACACTTTTGGGAACAATATAAAATCGTTTCAAATAGTAAATTTCTGCAACAAAATATAATTGTAACTAATAATGCCTTTGTGCAACGAAATTTATCATTGAGAATTATTGTAAAAAATTAGCTACGATATTTAATTGTTGCTAAATATTTAACTTTTTTAAACAAAATATTTTGTTGCGGTTGTAGATTTTGAGCAACAAAGTATATCGTTGTTAATACTTTCATAGATTAGCAACTAAAATATTACTGAAAAATATGAAGTACTTTTGGTGACAAAATTTTTTGTGGCACATACATATTTAACAAAATTATAAAAACCAAATTAATTATATAATGAATTTTCTTTAAACAAATATTACATCTAGCCAAGTTGGTTTGGGGGCAATAATCTCTTCTCGTCAACACGAGGTCGACTCGTGCGAAGAACACAATAAAATAATATATTTTAAAAATACATTTGGCAAAAAAAATTATTTTGTTGTTCTAGAAAAATACTTTTAGGTACAAAAAATTTTTCGTTGTAAAATATCATCTATTTTGCAACGAAATATATCGTTGTGAATAAAAATAAATTATAACTTTAAAACAATTAATTGGCAATGAAATGTCCAATTTGCCTACAAAAAAAATATAAAATTAGCAACAACAATATTTGTTGTCTTTTCTAATAACATTTTGCAACGAAAAATATATCGTTGTCAATTTTACATGTATACGCAACGATTTTGACTTTTCGTTGCCACGAACTTTTAGTAACAAGGATTTACCTACGAAGCCGGCAACAAAAATATTTCGTTGTTAATAGAATTGACAACAAAATAGTATACTTTTGGCAGTGAAAAAATTTGTTGGTATAAGTAAAATTTCTTGTAGTGGAAATTTAAAACAACTTTATATACACAAAAAATCAAGAACAGAATCCATAACATTTTTTTATGATAATTCCAAAGTTTTAATTGTCAAGTCAAAAAAGTCCATCACTCCACAAAATTGTGAGATTATTTCGTAAAAGTACCTAAATATTTCAACGTGACGCATACAAATTAGTAGCCAAATTTGTCATGATAACCACAATCACCGTCTTCCCCAATACACTTTAATTTGAGATCAAACTTTCAAAACTCTATAAAGTTAAGAATTGTTGACTACTAAGTACTAATGGATCCATGGCTACCCCCATACTTAACATATTTAATTTACTTAGTAAACTTTCCAACATTTTAGTATATCGATTTAAATTGACTAAAAACCATAAACTTTAGTGGATATACATAAATTAATTAAAAATTGGAACTCAATCTTGACCACATGAAAAAATCTGGACACCCATCAAAGTCAAGCTCATATGAATCACATATTACACGTCAGCAAAATAATGACTCATTAACATGAAACAAATTTTCTTCAATTTTGTAGTTGAAAATTGCCATCAACCTCACCTAAACATATGACACACAATATTAATTTAACATTATCTTCTATTTCGGTCATTTAATTACATTCGTACTATATATATTATAAATTAATTACATGCTTAGATTTGATCACGTTATCGTGTTCGCGTCCGCAGACAATCACTCCTCCTTCGGGCGTAATATGAAAGTGAGCCGTTGCGATCGACGCGGCTAAAGTGCGCCCCGCGTTAAATGTGATCACCAGTTGTAGGGCGGCAGCGCACTTTAATAATATTACAATTAAGTCAAGATTAAATAAATAATTAAGGACGGCCCCTGATTTTTTGGGTATTTTAAAATTCAACCCCGCCGTTAAAACGGCGTTTCTGGAGTCTACCTTTTTGTGGACCTCATAATGATTTGAATGAATGAAGGGGTAAAAACCAGAGCATCAATGGCGTCATCTCTTCCAGAGCCCCACCACCACCTATATTAAGAGGTCTGGAGAGATTTCTGCATCAGATTTCCACTCTGTAATCCAATCCATGGCCGCCACCGCCGCTCCTCCGGCGTCGACGAGCGGCGCGAAGCAGAAGGAGATGAAAGGGCTTTTGTTAGGGCGATACGAAATCGGGAAATTATTAGGTCATGGAACGTTCGCGAAGGTTTATCACGCGAGGAATGTGAAGACGGGGGAGGGGGTTGCGATTAAGGTGATTGACAAGGAGAAGATCCTCAAGGTAGGGTTGATAGGGCACATCAAGCGCGAGATCTCGATTTTGCGTAGGGTTCGCCACCCGAACATTGTGCAATTGTTTGAGGTTATGGCGACGAAGGCGAAGATCTTCTTCGTGATGGAGTATGTTAGGGGCGGGGAATTGTTCAACAAGGTTGCGAAGGGGAGGCTTAAGGAAGAAGTCGCGAGAAAGTATATGCAGCAATTGATTTCCGCGGTGGCGTTCTGCCATGCGCGCGGCGTCTACCACCGCGATTTGAAGCCGGAAAATATATTGCTGGATGAGGATGGGAACCTGAAAGTGTCGGATTTTGGATTGAGTGCGATATCGGAGCAGATTAAGCAGGACGGCCTTTTCCATACCTTTTGCGGCACTCCGGCGTATGTGGCGCCGGAGGTGTTGGCTAGAAAGGGGTATGATGCGGCCAAGGTTGATATCTGGAGCTGTGGTGTGATTCTCTTTGTTTTGATGGCGGGGTATTTGCCCTTCCATGATCCAAATATCATGGCCATGTATAAGAAGATTTATAAAGGTGAATTCAGGTGTCCCCGGTGGTTTTCGCCTGAATTGACTCGGTTTCTAAAGCGGTTGCTCGACACGAATCCTGAGACGAGGATTACTATTACGGAGGTCATGAACAATAAATGGTTCAAGAAAGGGTTTAAGCATGTGAAATTCTACATTGAAGATGACAAATTGTGTAGCATTAATGATAATGTGAACGACGATATTGATTCGTTGTCTGATCAGTCGTTGTCTGAATCGGAAGCTGAGCTTGAGACGAGGAGGAAGTTGACTAGCCTGCCTAGGCCAGCTAGTTTGAATGCATTTGATATAATTTCATTTTCGCGAGGTTTTAATTTGTCGGGATTGTTTGAAGAAGGAGAAGATGGAGGGGAGAGATATGTTTCTGGGGCAGCGGTGCCCAGCATTATCTCGAAGTTGGAGGAAATTGCTAAAGTCGTGAGCTTTACGGTGAGGAAGAAGGATTGCAGAGTTAGTCTTGAGGGATCAAGGGAAGGTGTAAGGGGGCCATTGACTATTGCAGCTGAGATATTTGAATTAACACCTTCATTGAGAGTGGTTGAGGTGAAGAAGAAAGGAGGAGATAGATTAGAATATGAAGAATTCTGTGACCGTGAATTGAAACCGGGATTGCTAAGCCTTGTAACGGGACGTAGCGCTGATTCTTCCTACTTGCCTTCGGACACGGAATAGAGATTAAGAAGAGGGAAAAAGAGTACGCGCCTAAAAATTTCTCATTATGTTTTCTTTAACACTTGGTGGCATCCGTATGATAAATTGCTATGTGTTTCTTGATTTTTCTTGTTTAGGATACCTACTCATTTTCTCTCGTGAGATGAAGTTAAAATGTAACCTCATCCTCTGTGGTTAATACCTCTTTGTGTTGGAGTAGATTTGTAAAACTCTCTAGAGAATGAATACACCTCTGTGTTAAAGAGTTGTTGTTGCTTGATAATTTATCTGTTTCGATTTCTGAAAGTATACAAGATTTACCTTGTTATTGCTTATTTAATTCAGAACTTCCTATGATATTAGTGTGTAGTAAAGCTATATAAGGTCATTGAATGTCTGGCTAAATATGGCTTTTGAGGATCCCTTAGTGTTCCTTATATTGCTGTTACATTATGATTCATTTGTATGTTCATAGAAATATGGAATTATCATACATTGCTCGATTCAAGGCGTCGACGTTGATCAATACCTGTTAGTTTGTAATTTTCCGAAGGTTACATACGACTGATATGACTATGCTATTTTTGTATAGAATCATGTAGAATGGCCTTGTTTCTATAGGTGAAAGTTTGCATAATCCCAAGTTACTGCTGTCTGTTTATTTTCATGGATCTCAATTTAGCGAATGTTCTTGTGCAGGCCAATGAATCTTACTGTTGAAACCCTTAAGACAGTACGCCAAATACTGTCTGGAATGAGGAATCTGGATGCTGGCAGGAGAAATATTGTTGGTGTATGTTAAGAATCCTGCTTTGTATCTACTTGTTCCCTCATCTGATCTCTTGGTTCTTTTTAAGAAATTCTAGGGTTCTTTTTTTGGTTTTATGTACTACCGCAAGCCTGCGAAAAGTGAATTGGATCCGAATCATCGAAATGAGTCCAACGGTGGTGTTGAAATTTAATTCGGATTTCCCGAACTCAAGTTATGCTGCTCGGAACCATGGTGCGTTAAATGCCATTAAGTTCCCTTAAGTATCGTTCACAAAAATAAATTCAGAACCTCAACAAACGAACCCGAAAGCATACAATGAGCGTAAATACATATTCATACACAAGTATCTTATGCATATCAAGTTTTCACGAAAATCGAAAATTAATTCGGATGCAAACGAGGCACATTCATAGGAATATGAGCATAACGTTCATAAAATCCAACATAAAATTCCATAACAATTATCCATGAAATTCAAAGAATAGAAAATAACATTATAATAAACGTAAAATAGCATAAATAAATAATCTAAATACGCAAATAATAAACCCATAACGTCATATTTGTATAGCCGAAAAGAATCGAGGCGTCAGAATATTCCTTAGAAATGAATGCATCTAATTCAATAATATCATATAGTCATTAGAATAAACATATAATAACGTAAATAAATAATTTAAATGCGTAAATATCACACACATGACGTGGGACACTCCGTGTTTTCGTCGTATAAGTACGCATGCCACACATGTGATTTTTCGGAGTTAAATTTATTTATTTATTTAATTTCGTGCTTGCATGTATTATTAATCTACTAGTAACTCTGCACATTCGATTCATGTGAAAATAAAAAATTATTAGTATTTAAATATATTAAAATAACCTTTTTATTAATATATATTCTATAATTATTTTTAATATAATAACGACAGGATGAGATATTGTCATATTAATAATTAAAATTAAAAATTAAAAATATAAGCTGCAAGAGACAAAACTTATAAAAAAAAAATTTTGACTGATGAGAGAGAGAAAAAAAAGTTAGAAAAGTGTGGCAGTTATCAAATAAAATAAATAAATACATAAAAAAACAAAAATTAGAGACCAAGAGTCCATGACACCACAATCGACTCTGAATCTTAATAATATATTATAGATGATGGTGTCAAAATCCGGCTATGTAGTGGACGGCGGATTAGGACTCCAAATCACCCAAGAATTTATAACGTGGAGTCGCTCTGATGCTTTCCTTAGCTGAAAAGGATGAACAAACGTGAACTCAAAGGCCAAAAAGGGGAAGGTGGGGGTTCGACCCTTTTTGGCACTCCGACGCTCAAGTTAGGGACTAGTTATGGGTCAGAAATGCAAGAAAGTATGAGAGGAGCTCAGTGTGCGCAGAAAAGCCTAGTCCAGAAAAGCTTACCTCCATCTTTGGGAGAGATGGCTTATATAGGTGATCACTGCGTGCCAGGACACCTCTCAGTAAGTGTAGATCTTGGTCTGCTAAAGGCAGGCTAAGATGGCAACCGGAACAGTGCTTTCTGACGGAAAGCGTTGTACCTTCTCTGCAGCCACGCCGTAACAGTGTCCTTGGGAGGCCGCATTTAATGCGCGTGGTGGTAGAGGAAATCTGCATTTAATGCTCGCGTACGGATGACTACGGGTCGGCTTCGACCGTTCGTCTCGGTCGAGTACGGGCCTGGGACGCGACTGCAGTTTCGCGAGGTATAAAGTCTGGCGGATTCCCCAAGGGGTGGGTCGATGGGAGCTTGGACTCTGGGTCGAAACGCAGGGACGCCCCCTCTGTCCACGTCAGCTACTACGTGGCATATGCTGAGTGGGCCATGTGGAGGCCCCAATTTCTCCCTTATCAGTACTCATATTTTATCATGTCCATATCATAATATACATATCCATAGGAACAATCCAAGGGGGAATTGCAACATGAAAGAAAAAAAAATATAGTAATAATTATGTGTTGATTAAGATTCCGACAGGCAATGGTGGTGGGTGGTCAGGTCCAAATTAAAACATTTTCAAAAGGGGGAAAAAACGTGTGAAATGAAAAGCATTGGGCAATGTCACAGATCACAAGGTCAAGAACTGTACACGATACTTGGTTTCTATGAAATATCATCATTTATTTGGTTTGTTTAATGATTATATTATGTTATCTTCATTTGTTGATGATTACGAAATCTCTTAATTTAAGGTCCCCGACCCCGATATCCACACTTCCGGTTAATCTGTAACTGAAAAATACTTTTTATATAGTCCAACATTAGTTCTTGCACGCAGGGGTGGTTTTCCATCGTCGGGTCGAAATTCAATATTGTGTTAGTTTAATTAGAAGTCCTCTATTTAAGTATATACAAACTCGAGTACTATTGATGTAAAGAATCTATACATTAGTGGTCAGTCCCAACTCATATGTAGAATAAATAGAATGTAAAAGAGAGAAAGAACAAAAGAAAACGAGCATCAAACAATGTATATAACATACTACAACAAACATATTTTCTCACAGATGATACAATTTCTACATTGTTATTTTGTTTTTCGGCCGTTGTAGTGAATAAGACTCTCAGACCAGAATAGCTCACTAATGGCTACACTAAGATTATCTCTAAGTATGATGATGATACATACATTAACTCGGTAAATGTCTTCACCCAACTAAGAGTGGTCTATGAATAAATCAAATTAGACATCACACACAGGGGGAGAAAATACACAACAGACAACTTTACAAAATTAAAAAATTAGGGAAAAACCTGCTGCATGGATGGTGTTCTACATGGATGCCAAAAGATCTCTCATTTCAGTGACGGCCGGAATGGCCTCCGTTGGATAAATCTTAGCGACGAGTTGAGCAAAGCTGTCGTACTTATCAAGAAACTCCTTCTGCCAATTGGTTTAGATAATAACATCAGTAAAATGCTTGAGATACTAAATTTTTAACAGCATTATCCAAAAACCCCAACAGTAATTTGTTGGATACTGCAATAGCCTAGGGTGGTAAATGGTAAATTGTCAAACAAGAATTGTGTTCGTGTATTTCGGTCATAGCACAAGGGGGTATATGCAATTTACCATACTACATGATGCAAGATTAAACCTCATAATTTATGATGAAAATTCTCCACAAAGAAATACCTTGCACTTATCCCATAATGAAGGCAACAGTTCTTCGGATGTCAAATTCTTCTGCAATCTCTTATACATAGCACTGATAGACTTGTCAACCTACAAAACACAGATATTTGTTGGAAAGTATCTCTAAAAACGGCTGCTAAATCTCAAAGTGCAAGGAATAGCAATTACCCCGGATAGACTCGCTTTCACAACCTTGCGCAGATCCATCTTTGACAATCCAAGCTGGAAGGGGATCTGAAGTTTCGTAAAATTTTCAGTTTTAGCCTCAGATAATTTTCGTTAAACTCTTGAAAAGAATGAGTTCGCTGATAAACAATGTGGTATGAGTTAAAACTTAAGTCTGCATTTAAACTAGTTTGGTTGAGCTATGAACATTTGTAAATGCTCAAAATGAAAACAGCAAGTATCTATTTAACTATTGTTTATTTTAAAATTATCACGAGAGTTATAAAACATTATAAGGAGATTTCAAATTTAACAGAATGCATCAGAGACTAACCTCTTCTGGTGTGATTGTGTACATCAAATCCTCAATTCTTCGAGCAAATTGGAAAAGCCGTTCAAATTGCTGCATTTAAGAAAATATCATACATAGAATTAGAGAGAGATAGGTAGCTACTATGTGCTGAAAAAACAAATTGTGTAATAATATTATCAGAAATTCTTTTTGGAACTGAAAGCTTAACATGTACTGCCCCAAAGTAAGGAACAGAGCATAACGGTTAAATATGAAAGAGAATAACTTACATAATATATAATCGTGCTTATGAAGCGCGTGCAAGCCTGTTCATAAGATTCACTTGCTTGGTGATAAAATTTTGCCAAAGTGGGGACAATATTGGCCAGGTCATACAGACTGTGCATACCATTAGCTCATGAATATAATTGTTTTGAAGCAATAATCGCCACAAAAAAGAAATTTTAGTACAAACAGAAATGAAGAAGTGATTAGCATAAATCATATGAAGCTGACAATACCTGTTCTGAAATGCTGCATAGTTTTCTAAAAGCAAAATATCTGCATATTTAGGATCTGCTTGAGCAATCTTGTCCAATGTCACAAACATTACTGTCACCTGCCAAATTATGTTGTAGAATATCTCAGAACAACCCAGACAATAGATTATGAAAAGAAATCGATGATATAATGACAATATATTACAAAGCATTGTAGTGTACTTGACCAGCATATGTCAATATTTTAGCACAGATCGGAATAAGCAAAATGACATGAATTTAAAAAAAAAAATTGTGGCCAGCACTTACAAATTTAGTGTAAGCTTTATCGACCAAATCCCTTGATTGTCCTTGTATGTACTGCTCCATGCGCGTTGCAAGAGTAGCAAATCTATGCAAAAGCTAAACCCAATAAATTCATTTGTGACGCATAAACATATCGCTGAAAGCAAATAAGCTACAAGGACCATAAACGTAGCAAAAAGAGAAGGTTATGACCATTAGGAATACAACAAAAATCCATTTCATGTAAGAAGATAGATAGAGGAAACTGAGAGATTTGGGTTAAGTTCACCTGGGTATATATGACAAGACCCCAACCTGACGCACATTTCGCTCATTTCTTTCTATTTGGTGGCAAGCTTCATCAACAAACTGAAATATGAAATACGTTAAGTACTACACGAATTGATATTGCTCGGACTAGACAAAAGTTCATGTATACATCAAGTTGCATAGAAGTTTACTTGTCGCTCATATTTCTCATCATCAATCTTCCTGTTATCATTCATCCCTAGCATGTCTTTTGAAATAACCCTCTCCATTTTAATAATTCATGTATAAGTTTATTGTACTAGAGGATTCAAACTTACACGACTGAACTGTGTGGATATTCTGTTTTCCAGGTCATCAAGTAAAATACGCACAAATCCTGCAGCATCAGCTTTTTGACCAGAAATATAGCGTTCCGTAATTCCATGCATAGATATACAACGGAGAGGATCAATTTTGTATGCCCAGTCCACCACAGCATAGAAATCTTCCTAAAAAGCCCATAAGGAAAAGAGAAAGAAGAATGTCCATCATAAGGAGGAACTTGATCTGTAAATTATTTAAGTACCATTTGCAAGGTTACAAATCGATAGTACCTGTATTCCATCAAGCAAATCATGAAGGGATTGATTTAATGCCTCCAGATCAGCAGATTTTTTTTCTACAAAACAGTGGGAAGTGGGTTACTATCACCCGATGGGTTAAAACAAAAACTGAAAAAAGTAGAGTTACCAGGTTTGTCATTGTCATCAATATCCATTATGCCCAAATCATCATCATTATCATCATCAATAGGTACATTTTTGTTGCCATTGGCAAAACCTCCGGGAGGAACAAGAGCTGGAACTTCAAAGCACATGAAGTGTGCAAAGAAAGAACTCTGTAGTTCATCATTAGCAAATTAGCAATAAATAAAAACAACAAAGTCAACTGTTATGAAAAGGAAAGAAACAAAACGAGGGCAGGATTTATAACCTCATCAACAAGAAGTGGGATAAAAATGGTGAGCATTTTTGAATATGCCTCAGAAACTGTAGAAGTATCTGCACTACTTGCATTTTGATTTGAGCCTGTGGAACCATCAAGCCACACAGTTGGATTTCGTGATGCTTTTGTACTAGCACGAAGTTCGTTTGCAAACTCCCGAGCCTGGCATCAAAGTTAAGACCATTCTTTTGAGCTTGAAAGTACACATCCAATAGAAATCATAAACTTAAAGACTGACACAAAAATCCTGAGGGTCCCTATATGAAAATTTAGCTCAGGGGAAGTAGTAAAATTAGTCAGCTTGTTAAGAAAAATAATAAATCATATTTGGGATGAATAAAATTGAATACAGATGAATAGCAAGGATAGATTTCTCCAAAAGAAGTTCTTCAATATTAAATTCATATATTTATATGTACTGAAATTATATATAGCAAAGCTTAACATTCTGAGGATAGTTGAATAAGTTTGGTATCTCAGTGTTTTTATCATATAGATTATAGACACATTGAAGACAACTTATAAAACAATCTCAGACAACAAGCAACTCTAGCAAGAAACATTATGATAGCAGAGATAACTGAAGGCCTTTGCCAAAACAACATCTGTTTCCTGACCTCCCGACGTAATAGCAAATTCAGAGAGCTGCAGTAAGCTTTCCTTAGTGGGCCCAAGCAATTTTTATCAAGAGTCTGTAATCCCAGAAGTGAAAAGAAATGAACCATCAGAAGGAATAATAAAGCAACATTAGAATAATCTATGACATCAAACACCCATTATTATAACAGCAGCTCTTGAATGTACCTTCAAATGTTGCAAAAGGCGAGCATATGTCCTGCACTTGTAACGCAAATCAGCATGATCAGGCCTCTTCAGTTGTCCACGCTGTTATAGACCAATTTGAATGGGGAAAATATTTACAATTTCCTCTACAGATAATAATTGTTTGTAAACCAAATAGCTTTCCATAAAAATACCTGAGAAAAATAACTCTTATCACTGATCATGAAATCCACCAAGCTAGCAAAGTAGTTCCTTAGGAACTCTGATGCTCTTTTGACAAAAGTATTTCTTAACTTGTCAAGTTCTGCCCTCTTCTCCCTAACCTGCATGTTTCAACCACCATTGCTACTAAGAGAACTATCAAATATTATAAACTACACCGAATGTAACAACTATGAGTCTATGACTATGAGTGGTTTTGGCATTTCCAAATTTCAAAAATCTTGTGATCAATCAACTGATACAGTCAAATTCGGTTTTCAACAATTTATCTTGATGGAATCTAAAAGCTCAAAATAATAAATGTTAAGGTTTCAGTATCAGATTTTCATCAGTAACTTTTACAGTTAATATTGAGAAGAAGAAGGGTAACATAAGAAAGGTACTGTACATACAGATTTCATGCTTGCATAGGAACGATCTAACTTGGGAACTTCCAGGCTTCGTATAGCATTGGCTAGCCACTCACATGCTTCTATATTCTGAAGCATGCGAGCCTCATCAAATGAACCTCCAGTAAGGCACGCCGCATACTGCATTTTAAAGGAGACTTAAATATGAAAAGCTAAAACTCACATTTGTAGGGACTTCAGGGGAGAAATGTTAATTTAAAAGAGCACAAAGTCTGATATTAATAACTTAAATGTAATTTCACAAGAGACTAAAAGGTTTTAGAAAGACCTCAGATGGGATACGCAATCTTTCAAGAAGTTTTTCCAGTTCCTCAATTAAAGATTTGTTATTTACTGACTGCATCTCCAGTTTGTTATTCCGGGTTTCAATCTGCACATCACAAAAGTACACTTTAGCACGTTGATGAACGAAAAACAAAGCAGTCAATTTCAATTTTGAGTCACACAATGATGCATGTTCCTCATGCAAAATAATTTAATTGAGGTATGAAACAATTAAACAAATGACAAACAAATGGGTTAGATTGATTGGGCTCTATTATTTCATGCATCAAAGGCATGGAACCCCACATAGGCAGTAAATGCAGCATGAAGTAACATGATATACATTTCCATATTCATTTCACATAAGTTTCAGATCAATACCGACTCTATGTCCTCTCTCATGTGTCTTAGTTTTACATTGAAAATGCCTAACCATTCATCCAT
>JBBMKE010000009.1:524518-541680 GCA_037834125.1 Lippia alba
GGCGTATGCACTCGATTCGTCGCTCAAGAATTCGAAAAGGGTTTGTCTTTTTTACTGCCCTGAAATGAAGGATCTAGCTGAGAGGATTGCGGCGGAATCCGACGCCATTGAGCTGCGCAGCATTAGCTGGAGGTAGTTTTTGGTGAATTTGTTGGCGAAGATGAATTTAGTTTCTGTTTTATTGTTTAGTGATTTTAATGGGATCATGCAATGTTCGATGTTGGGAGTTTTGAATGCTTCAGTTGTAAAAATGGTATCTTTATCTTCATCTTGATTATGATTTTGTGAAACTGAGGTACATTTTATCTAAATAATTATATTTCTGATGAAAATTTATCATGATTTCCTCTCGTCAGCCGGTAATTCTAGCTCGAACCCGGTGAAAATTTAGGGTGTTTGGATAAACCTTCTGCTACTAGCAAAAGAAACTAAAGTAGTAAAAAAAGTTGGGGACTTTTTGGAGGAAAAAAGAGAACTCAGAAGCTTAAGAAAGTATCCTTGAGGACACTTCCAATGTCTAGCTTAAGCTATACGCAGAAATTCACTTTTCCTTTTTTAAGAGTTTGCAAACACTCTCCATATACACAATACATTCATTCTATTATTTTATAATCAATCAGGACATTCGAAGACGGATTTCCCAACTTATTTATATCCAATGCGCAAGGCGTTCGTGGACAGCATGTAGCTTTTCTTGCTTCATTCAGCTCGCCCGGTGTTATATTCGAGCAGTTATCCATAATCTATGCTTTGCCGAAACTATTTGTCTCATCATTCACCCTTGTGCTGCCATTTTTCCCGACCGGCACTTCTGAGCGCATGGAGGATGAAGGAGATGTTGCCACAGCTTTTGCGCTTGCTAGAATCTTGTCAAATATTCCTATATCTCGTGGTGGGCCCACAAGTTTAGTGATTTTCGATATCCATGCGTTACAGGTTGGTATGTGGATGCTTCTTTGGTCTGTTTTGATACTGAATTCTGCTAACTGTTCTTGATCTAGAGATCAGTGCAGATAATAAGTTTGTGTTGGTTTTTGTAGGAGAGATTTTACTTTGGTGATAATATTTTGCCGTGCTTTGAAAGTGGTATACCTCTGCTCTTGAACAGGCTACAACAGCTTCCTGACTCCGATAATGTAATGTTTCTTGGTCTTCTTAAATAGTTTGTTAAGATGAAATTAATGTGTAATGAAACTTAGGATTTTTTTGGTGGAAAGGCTTCTGAAATGTACCTTACACAGTGAAATGCATGTATTCATTGACAGCGTATAAAGTCGACTGGTATATTTTTCTTTCTAATATTTTTTT
This sequence comes from Lippia alba, assembly GCA_037834125.1. Lineage (NCBI taxonomy): Eukaryota > Viridiplantae > Streptophyta > Magnoliopsida > Lamiales > Verbenaceae > Lippia > Lippia alba. The sequence continues at coordinate 525,827 of JBBMKE010000009.1, forward strand.
CCAACCATTCAATCCAGATAACAATAGCTTTTCCAGACGATGGTGCATGGAAACGGTTTCACAAGCAGCTGCAGCACTTCCCGATGGTATATAAATATTCAGAATCACTCAACCATTTCATAAGTCATTAGCAGTAATCCATTTTCATTCAATCTAATAATTTTCACCATATTAATATTAGACTTTAGTGATTACAAATTAATTCGAGGGATGTATGATGGTGTGCCATGTTGTTGCTTCTTCTTCTATTTTCTTTTTCTTGCGTGGGACGGTTTGACAGTAATTACATTTAGGAATGATTTCCCAAACTTCCATAAGTTTAAGAAATTACAGTAGCTTCCCTTGTAAAAAAGTTTACATTACATGTGGATCGCTAATTCTTGATGACATCATCTCTAAAGGGACAATTTCATTGACATACCCTAAGATTTGGAATAACAAACTTCCCCTAAGTTTTGAGAAATTACAATATCTAGCAAGCGTTGTGGCCTAATCTAGAACATCTGAGGGCAATGTTAAGTAATTCGTCAAACCTTGGGGGAGGTTTCTACAATTAGGTCAAACTATATGGTATGTTGGTGCTATTATCCATTTTGGGTCATTTTTCTTCACTTTCTAGTAAATGCAATTATGACTTACTAAGTTGTCCAAATTTGCTAAATTTGATTTGGCAGATTGTTTGTGCCAAAGTTAGGGAAGGGAATCAACGAATTGTAAGACTTAAGGAAGGTGACCCGAAGGGACGCCACGTTGTGATAGTTGATGATCTTGTCCAGTCAGGTGGGACCCTCATAGAGTGCCAGGTAAGAAAGCAGAAGCTATAAAATCATTCTTCTTGTTAATCATAAAGCATAAGTCATACTTCCATTGGCTTTTATCTCTACGAAATATGCGTACATTGTTGTCATTCGTTGCAGAAAGTGTTAGCCAAACATGGAGCTACAAAAATAAGTGCCTATGTGACTCATGGAATTTTCCCTAATAAGTCATGGGAGCGGTTTCAGCATGATAAAGGAGGTACATGTATTTAACATTCCAAATATTCCTTCTATTGTTTTATATTATTAGGCATGTTTAGATTGAAGTTATGGTTTTCAAGTCCATTGGGATTGTTTTTTTTTTTTATTAAAATAAGTAAAAAAATACTATAATGGATTTTAAGTCCTTCACTGTCATGATAAGCTAATTCTGGAATATCTTGATGTCTTTGTTCAAGATTGGATTTAAAAGATCATACTCACGTTATTTTCATTTAAATAAAATAAATATTTCTGATACTTTTAGGGAACCCCGAGAGTGCAATGACGTACTTCTGGATCACAGACTCGTGCCCAGAGACTGTGAAGCAGGTAAAAGACAAGGCCCCCTTTGAAGTTATAAGTCTTGCTGCTGCAATAGCATCTGCACTCCAGATTTAGTAGCTAGATGTTTAGAATACCCCATTGTATTCGGCAATGAGTCTAAAAAGGGCCTATAGAGATACTGACCGCGACGTAAAATGGAGGAGAAATGTCTATGGTGTATGTTAGTGCTGAAAAATGTTGTTAGTTAGATGAGTATGGTTTGTTACATTTCGGACCAATGAATTTTGATAATATCATATCCATGTTTTCATGAGTCCCCAGTTTTCATCGTCACATGTCGGTCTATATTTAGACTTTAAATTTACGACTACCATAGCTTGCGTTGAACATACCTTAAAGGTATGCCAATGGGAGTTTTTGTAATTTCTCAAACCAACCATAGGAGAAACTTGTATAATTACATCGAATCGTGATGTAAACATATTTACAGCAAAAAAAATCAGATTTAATTTACAGTATTCGTACATTAATCAGATTACACAGCTCATTTCTACAGAACAAAATAAACCTCATTTTTTAACACGACAAATCCTAGCAACTACTCCATTATTTTCTTCTTATCACGTGTGAATTCTTTCTCTTTTCTCAACCAAAAAAAAAAAAAGGAAAATTAAAAATAAATGTTTAACCCAAACAAGTACTTTAACTACACAAACAACAGATCACGCGACTTTGTTGGATGTTTTGATGTAATTCAGAAGCCTATTAAGGGCTTTGCCACTGTCAATAGCCTCTCTTGCTCTATCCAGAGCTGAAGATATGTCCTGTGCACCATCACAGCCTAGCAAGTGATCAACCATTCCGGCGTTCAAGACGATGCGATCGTATGGAGGACCCCGCTCGCCACGAAGCGCTGCTAATCCCAACTCTATATTCCTCGCAACCTGAAATTGATAATTGGTATTTTTGAATTAAATTTCTCCGAGAATGTATGCCATTTAGTTGCAACATTGTAATATTATAAATGAAGAAGGGAGAGAGGGGGGACATATAGAGTGAAATGAATTTATTGGCTTACAGATCTATCAGTTCTTGGAGTATCGGATGGTTCAAAGCCATAGTCCTTGGCGTTCACAACGATATTGAAACTCTCGCGTGATACTCCTATGGCATTGTATTAAGAGTAAGAACAAGTTCAGTTATGTAATAAATTCAACTTAGAAATGACTAAAGAAATCATAATTCCCAGATACAAATACATACCGTCTACAGCTTGAGTAGGTGTCACATCCAGCGAGCGGAAACCTGAACAGTAATTAACCGGCAGTCCCTTGGATGCATTTGGTGATTTCAATCTTGTGGTCATGGAAAGAGCACCTTCTTCACCCTAAATTCATGGATAAATGTACGTGAACGTAATACATAACAGTAACAATATATTTCTTAATCAAAACTTCGGGCATTCCAGCACCTTCACCACCAAGCCAGAGTGAACACCTCTTCTTCTCATTAGCATCAGAAGTGATTCCTCATAACCTCCATGATAAAATCCAGAAACAATAGCTTCTTTACCCTTGGCCTAACAACCAATAAACTATCAGATGCCAAAAGATAATTTGATTCATAAGTAGATGCAAAAAGTACTTTTCAAACTTGAAAGTTTGAAGAAATTTTGCAATATTTAACTATTTAGTATGGATTACTGGGTCCGCATCTATCATAAGAGGCCTACCCGTACAAATTGCTGAACCTTTTCCGTTGTTGCCAGGGGTGGGCGTTTCTTTATATGTTCCCTCAACCCAATTAATGAGTATCTGTAAAATGCGCACACCATGTCCATCAGCGAAGCAAGCATAAAACCAATGCTAACTTTGAGATGACGAACCACACAACATGATTCTCATGGAAAAGAATTATTTCATCTTTTCTTACTGGAACTCAAGAACAAAGAAAATATAAGTAACATAATGAAAATGAGAGAAGCAGCATTTTTTGAGCTGTAATTGATCAGAATGCCGTACAGAGATGGTTGGGCTTCTCGTTGACTCACGTAAGCAAAACCAACATCATCATCCTGATCCACGAATCGAATGCATGAAATTGGTTATATGTCCTTAAGCATATATCTTCGCTCAGAGAGAAGCACATACATTTGGGGGGAAGCCAGAGAAAGAGAGAGAGAGAGAGAGAGAGACCTCAATAAGTACTTTTGCCTGCATGGGGGTTATGTGCGTGTTTGCACCCATGAACTTCAGCATTTGCTCCTCTGTAATACCTCCCTAAAACAATCAGTTTAAAATTAAAACATGCAATCATTTGATTCATTCCATCTAAGATTTTCATTTATAGATTATAAGTGATAGAATAACCGAAAGCTATCTATATCATGCCTAAATAAAACCAAAGATTAAGGGCATCATATCCAATTGGAAATAAAAACGAAATATTACCTTGGGTGGCATCCAATCCACACCATGAAGCAAACACGACTCTTCATAACAGGATCTAACCGCAGCAACAAAAAGTGTGCTCCTGAAGTATCGTGTATTACCATCATAAGGTTCGCCGTAATGTGTCAAAGATCGGACATCAGCAAGTGGAGCACCTGGTTGAGGAAATAAATAAACTCTAATAACAAAATCTGCAAATTCAAGAAATCCCAAAGGAAAGAAAAATTAAAATAAACCTTGTTCGTCATCAAATGCAAGGCAGTATGCTTTTAGCTCACGATCTGTTTCCCTGTTCATACGCTGACCAATCAGAAAGGCTGAAAGCAGAGACTCACTAACAGATGCTGAGTTTTTGTCTTCTGAATTCAATGGAAGAACATCTCTCAGAACACCTTGAACCTCTTCATAGCCAAGATGACCCCCAGCCAAAACTTCCCTGAGGGCACCCACCAGTCTCATCTCAGAGGTCCCATTACCAACAAAGTTAGGACCTATCGAACTACTGACTCCCATAATCGACCCTTCAGGATCAGCTAAAAAGATAATATCTGGGGGTAGAACACGTACTAGGTGTGGCCAGAAATAAGTCATTGCTATTTTCTCACCCTCGCTCCATTGAGTTGGCTCCGGAAATGTATTCGCTCGAATTGTCATTGCGGCGAAAAATGCTCCAAGCTGTGCACTGGATACTTCCTCTTCATCTTTAAGCTCTCCCTTAACTTTTTTCGAACAAATCATTCATCATTAAGATTATGCTTAAATCTAGGCTAAGAGCTACGGTAATTACCACATACAGAGCAGAAATTTGTGCAGTTCCGTCTGGATTCATCTGGATTAGACTTTCCAGCTCTTGAACTTGAATCACTAAAAATATATCATCTCAAATTATTTGAAACTTAACCTTTCTTGCTATTTTCATCTCAAATAATGTATTCATCTAGCTTTATTTACGCAGCTAAAAACCAGTTCAAATTCAAATAAGCGTAACTATACATCAACCACTACATTCCAAACCAGAAATTCAAAATCAAATCCAACTCCCAGGCTTAGCACATGAACTCAAAATTAAGAAAACAAAAACACAGATAAAATCAAACAACACTGGAACTGACCTGATTTCAATATAGTCTCGAGAACCTTGAAAGCTTGTTCAGCATTAAGCGGCTTGGTTTGAGTCGGCCCGGTGCAGACTTTGGTTTGAGCATCCAAAACAGTCTGGTTCGCCCGAGAAAACCTAGGATTCCGATACGACGCCGACACCGCCGGGTTCCGGATTTCCGATAGCTCGTCGACGGCGGCGGAATCTAGAACTGCTTTGACTAACCGACCTCGTTTCGTCAACGCAACAGGAAATTGAACGAAGGATTTTTGAGGAATGATTCCTGGTTTGATTTTGAAGGATTGAATTGGAGATGAGATTTGCTCTGAATTGATTAGAGCTTTCATTTTCAATTTGCTTTGGGAAGGTCGCCAGAGATGGCAATGGCTAGAAGTTGAAGATGAGCTCAATAGCTCTGTATATTTTGCTGATTCTACTGAGAGAAATATGGAAGAGTAAATGTCAATTCGACCCTCGAATTTTCGATGGTTTGCACATTTGCCCCTATATTAGATGAAAAATGCTTGTGTCCCCTAGGTACGTACGTTATTACATTTTTGTCCATTAATGATGTTTCCATATTGTAAAAAGATTTAAAGAATATTACTTATGGCTTCCAGCGTCCCAATAAGACTTCAATAGATGAAGAATCTATTCATGGTATATGCTTAACTCTCATTTCAAAATAAAAGTTTATTGGAGAATTTATTCATTGATTGATAGTGTTCAACTCGAAATATCAAGTATTAGATTTTATGTAAATAAATTAGTAATTTAAATATTATTTAAAAAAATATAACAGTATTGTATGAGCACATACAATTAATTTGTTTCTAATTTAAGGAATAATATTTAAGATGATAATTTAGGTTTATATAATTAATATTTGAAAAGGAAAGTTTACTTGGATAAATAGGACTTAATATATCTCTTTTAACGGTGTTCACCTCGTCTTAATTTAAGTTTATGGAAAAACTTCAGGATGTATGAACGTCATGAGTTTTTGTTGGTTGTCTAGCAACTCCAAGATAAGGTTGCAAATTAGCTCACTATGAATGGGTTGACATGAATTACTAAATTATATATCCTTGTATTATGACAAATATAATGTGTAAAATCATTCATTTTTAAATTAAATTACACATCATTTCATTTTTAGGTTGAATTGGATGAGCAAAGACAATACATTTTAGGAATGATTGTATTGATATTTCATATGATAATAAGTTTGGTTGTGCATTCCAAAGTAAATATTTTATTTAAATTCAACTAAAAATTTATTTAAAAAAAAAAGAACCCAAATAAATTGAGTTGTTTATATACATCATAATCCGGCTACAAACTGCCAAATTTGGATGGATTTCTCCCCATCCAAGTAGACCTTTTCATACATTATTATAGAGATTAATATATGTAATAAGGAGGTTATCGTCCTTTCTCAACAATAATAAAACATATTCTAAGCATTTTATTTAACCAAATGAAAGAAGATGCTTTGAAGCATTTTGCTCGATTTTTTTAACCAAAAAGATAGGCAAGTTGTGAATAAATCTAAGTTGAGGGGCAATTTGCTAACTGACAAAGTTTTCGAGGGGTGAAGTGCCATATGCCCAAAATAGAACTACTCAATAGTCTGAATCGTTGCAACACGACTCTTAGGCTTTTCTCATGAAGCCGCTAAACTTATAACAACGACTCTCTCTCTATAAAACCCTCCCGTAGTTTCTCTCTCTTTTTTCCACAAACCCAGTAAACTATTCCCATTTGAAAATGGCGGGAGCAATCGTGGCGATTTCCACCAATTCGGAGTCGGAAAACTTCACGCGCAGCTCACAAATCTCTGCAACTATAGATCAATGGCGAGTTCATTACGCGCGATTCATCAATTACACCTCCTCCGCTTGTATCGGCGATCATCCTGCTCTAATACCTCTCTCGGGGCCGCATCGCCGCCGCCGCAATGGCACCTGGATTTCCACGGCGGCCGCCTCCGTCAAGCTCGTGTACCACCGCTCCTCGGGGGGGTTTGACGACGCAGTCCTTGTTGTTTCTCTCCGATCTCGAGTCCTGGTACGTTTTCAAGTATCTGATCGATTGAGCTCCTGATGCTTGTGTTCTAATAAAGTTCTAAGTTAGGGCTTTATAGGTGGTTGTGGTTTGATTATTCATCCTGATGCTTGATTCGGACTGTTAGTGTTTCCTGGTTGTCTAATTTGGCGAATGACTGCATATTGTGAGTTGCGTGTTCATCATTGTACCTGGATTTATGCTCGCGGATCGAACTCCTGCTGCTTTAATTTGTCGCATATAGTTGCATATAGTAACATTTATGTCACGTTATGGATGCGTATTGTGGTTTCAGAGGATTTTTCTTTTTTGTTGGTGTTCCTCTCTGTTCTCGTGAATCGCTAAATAATGCCCTCTTTGGTATACTTGAATCTAGATGTGATGATGTGTTAGTACGTGTTCGAGCATGAATCACTTATCCGGACCTATTTTACTTTTTTAGTTCAGTATGTATCATGATACTTTTAGTTGGATTTTACAGGAGGAGCATTTCATCTCTAAGATGCAGTTCTCGTGGCCTCAAGTATCATGTCTATCTGGGTATCCTGCAAGGGGAAGTCGGGCTGTTTTTGTGAACTATAAAGACGGTGTTGGCAAGGCAAGCTGCTGAATTGTTTCTTAATCTCATAATAGTTGGTCTTAATCTAGTTTGATTGAAGTCTTGTGCTTCTTCGCAGATGCATAAATTTGCCTTACGGTTTTTGACTATTTACGAGACAGAAAAGTTCATGAGTTTTGTGAAGGTACCCGCATTACTAATGATAATCTTAGATGCCTATACTTATTGACTTCTGTTGCATCATAACTTGGTGGAGATTCCAATCCCATTCTATTGATTAATGATTTCTGTTCAGGAAATATTTGAAAATAGGAGCCCTAAATTGCTTCAGTGCCTTGAATTTAACTCTGAGTTGTCATCTCAAGCCGAGGTCGTACCTTCTGATGGACCTTCTCACAAGTAAATAGCTTGACATCCTCCTGTTAGCTTCATCAAGCATAAGTAACAAACAGAATATCATGACCCAAAAATGACAGTGGAATTAACAATATGCTGCACTATTTACAGGACTGGGGGAGATTGCCAGTGTGAAACATCAGTCGATCATAGCAGCAAAATGATGTATCCAAGCTTGAAACTTAATGCTGCTCAAGATTCAGCGTCACAGGAAAATACGGGATACTGTGAACCTGCACATACGACGTCAGCATTTCCTCCCAGATTCACAGAGTTGCTAAAGAGCTGCCACCCTCAAGTTTCTGAAGGTTTTGTATCTTCCTCTACCATATCATATCAGATGGTTCGTTTTATTTACTACTGACCAGGTCAATTAATAATGCAGCAAAGCCAACAGAATATGGAGATGATCTTAAAACCCAATTTATGGTAAAGCACCCAATTTATACATATTTTACTTTGGGTAGAAACTATTGTTTTCTTCCTCAAGACTTACAGTAGGGGTGTCAGTTACATAATCTGCGAGTGATGATCTTCTCACTAATTTTGGTCAACTTATTTTTATGCAGCGATATCTGGAAGAAACTTCTTTTAAAGGTACGCTTGACTACAGAAAAATAATTGTCTTGCTTGGAAATGTTTCAATTGCTGAATTGGTATAGCAAATGGGAAGAATCTGACTGATTCAAAATTTTTAGGAACCAATACAACTAATGATCCAATGCAACTTTTCTGATGGAATTCTTCTTATTATTATTATTTCAGAAATATTGGCTACAGTAGAGTCTGTCGTCAGTGATTTCGGAGATGATATGTTGCTGTAAATTCCAGAAAATGGAGCCTCTAGGTCGGATGGCACGACTCTTCAATTAGAGCTGAACTCCACATAACAACTCTGTAAATGCACTCTTCTATATACCTGCAATAAGTAAATTTGGTACTGGAAACATGAAAGAAAGCTGCTAAGCGCATATATGTTTTGCTATAAGAATTTTATTATCTTTTAAGCAAAATGACGACATGAACCGTCTTCCATTGAATATAGTCTAACAAATACATTTGAGAATCCTACCCAAAACTTGCTAAATGACATCTAAAATGTTATGCTATATAACCTGGTCACTTAATCAATCCTGCAATCAATTAATCAATCCGTGGGGACAATCCTGCAATTTCTCCTTACATCTCCATTTTTTCCGAGCACCGCACTCCTTCCCATTTTGATGTAGGCGTCAGTGAACTTCTTCACCCAACCGTTCTGATCATTAACTAGCCTCTCCATCACATCTCTAGTCGGTTTATACTTGGCTATATTATGATCAGACTCGACTAAGGCTTTATTGTCAAGCAGTTGTTGGTAAAACTTGGAGTCCATTAGATGATTTGAATATGTATCGAAAGGCACATCCTGAGTCTCAGTCTGACAATCAGACGTCATAAACACCATCAATGTCTTGTACCCGGGATCAATCTCTTTGCTTTTAATTGGATCAAAGAACCTAGATCGAACAGTTTTGCAGTGAGCATTTCCAATGGAATGTGCACCTATGAGGATTACCATTTCCTCTTCAGTCATGTTTTTCTTGCGGAATATTTCGATCATCTCGTTAATGGGAGTGGTAGGGAGGGGGAGGTTGCCGTGCACGTTTTCAGCAAGGGATTGGACCCCGTCTCTACGCCCTCCTAGGATATTAAATTGGGGAATGCCTGCATGAACGAGGCTATCACGGCTCGCGAATGCTAATATGTCAGCGCAGGAGACAATGCCGGGGCACTTCTCCTCGATGTGTGATTTTATGTCGTCGATGACAGTATAGCCGCCGACGACAGGCCCATTGTGAGGTGCTAACTTCTCAGTGTCCTTGTTTTCAGGTGTTTTATCCAGCAGGATCGAAGCATCACAACCCTGCATGCATGTTCATCACGTCAATTAGTTTTGACTGTCTTTTAAAATAGAAAAAGTATGAGAAAAATGTAAGTTGAATTCGTTGGTTACCTTGACAAAACAATCATGGAAAAATAGGCGAACCAGTGCGGGACCATTGGATGGATCATACTTCAATTGCTTTGTCATAATATCCTTCACAATCTTCTCAGCGTCGGGGCAAATGGTCTCGTAGTAATTTTCTGATAGTTGCATCTGGCTTTCAGGTTCTGCGTCTTTGTACACTACAAACTGAGTTGGATCTGCAACCGGGTTTGAAGAACCTCCGCCATACGGATTTTCGGGAGCTTTATTTTGGTTGGGATCAGGCCCCTGAGGGTTAGGTTGGTTGGGATCAGGCTTGGGTTGGTCTTTGCCCTGAGCCTTAGGGTTAGGTTGGTTGGGATCAGGCTTGCCCTGAGGCTGAGGGTTAGGTTTGTTGGGATCAGGCTTGCCCCGAGGCTGAGGCTTGGCCGGAGGGTTAGGTTGTTTGGGATCAGGCTTCGCCGGAGGGTTAGGTTGTTTGGTACCAGGCTTGCCCGGGCCATTGGCCGGAGGGTTAGGTCTGTGCTTGCCGTCGTTTGGATTCTTTCCGTGCTTGCCATCGTTTGGTTTCTTTCCGTGATGGTGATGATCGTCTTTGTTTTTCTCATTGGGTTTGTGTTTTGCAGAGGCGAGCAGAGGGAGGAGGATGATGCAAAGTAAGATTCCAACTATTAATCCTCCTCTGGCTCTCATTTTTTTTTTTTTTTGATTGATATATACTGACTATTACTTTGTTTTCGTTTTGTTTGTGCTTTTTGTCGTGTCGTGTCGTGTGATGTTGTCTGCTATTGATCTGTTAAGTTATATATATATATAGAGTCGAACTTGGTTATTTATGGGAAAATTCCAATTCCAGGAAACTTAACAGTATGGATATTGCATAAATGACTGTTTTGAAACTTGTTATGTTGGTGTGGTGTACATGTGTTTTAGTCAGATAATATGTAGACTCAAGGTCTGGTTTATGAGGATGACAGGGATGTTAGGGACTTGTGTGGAAAACCATGCATACTGGGAATAGAATTGCGGAGAATCAGAAAGACTTGCGGGAAATCCGGAATGGTCTTGCTTTTGCATGGCTTATTTTATTATGAGATTGTGCGGAAATAATGATATCTGCCCAATTAAGTTCGTATTAGAATTATTCTTGAATAATATAGTAAATTTTAAGAGAAATTGAACATAATTGATTTGATGCAGTCGAATTTGTTCCTATTATATGTCATATTTTTTTTTATTAAAACAACTAAAAGAATTTCCTAAATCTATAATGTTTTCTGTTTTCCTTTTAAGATATCAAATTTTCTATTTTATTAATTTTGTCCCTTCAAATAAAATCTTCAATTGGTTGGCCTCATTTCAGTTTATTCCACCTGGAAAAAGGGTTAATCACTTAATTGTAATATGGGTTTGTAAGATATGCTACTTTATTTCTTTTTCTTTTCTGTTTATTCTAACTCAATGTTGAATAGCCCAAACTAAATAGTATAATAATTGTATTATTGGTTTGAGTCAATTTTCTATTTTCTTCATACGCTTTTGGCATATTTTTAATATTTCTTGAGTTAGTTCTTTTGTCAAAATTCCTGCAGTTGTGTGGAAACTAATTTTACTAGAGTGAAAACTTTTTAACAATGGATAATATGTTTATTTTGAGAAAATTGGTCTTTTTGTGGTTTATTTCAAATGGTGGGAGTCGGCCAGTCTCTTGCTTCTAATATTAAGTAGAATATATGGTTTTAGTTTGAGACTATATTGATGATTATCTAAATTATTCGTGTCAATAATTTGGAGATATAATTAAGGATGTTAAACGGTTACGAACTTAATTAAGGCTGAATAATGCATCGTAAATTTTTTCGTATCTGTACGTGACCATTTATCCAAATTCATTTAATCACAAACTGGATGCATTATTCCTTTTCACTCTTGCACAAACACAATAAGATAATGATACGATAATATTAATTTTTCCATTTTATGAAATTTTGATTTCGTCTCTAAACAACGTGATAAGATTAAGGTGTTAGAGATTTTTGTGTATCATATAATTGAAAATTGAAAACATTTTTCCAGAACATCAATAATCTAGTAACCAATAATTAAAAGCAAAATCATAACCATTACGATCAAATAAAACAATAAATTATATATATATATGACCCAAATTTCACAAAAACCAATGGGGTATTGTAAATACCCATGCATCCATGTAAAAAACCAAACAAACATGATATTTTCAAGGGTTAACAGCCCTGCAATTCCTCCTAACTTGTCCCTGTGTCCCTGTCAGGACGTCCACCATCCCCAGCTTGGTGATGGCCCTGGTAAACTCATCCATGAAAACCTCATCATTCCCCACGAACTTCCTCATGTAACTGTTCACCTCTTCGTCCTTCACCAGATTTTGATCCGACTCCAGCAATGTCTTCTGCTCCAGTAGCTGCTTGTAGAATATTGCATCCAGTTTGTGGCTCGAATAATGATCGAACGGCAGATCCTGCTCCTCCGTCTGGCAGAACGTCATGCTCTGCATCACGATTCTGCGTACCAGGGACGGAATCAGGATTTAGAATGACAGTACCAGGGATGAAAATATAAATAAATATTCCAAAATATATGTGGCCCCGTCTCTACCTGTATCCAGGATCCATGTCCTTGGATTTCTCCGGGTCGTGGAACCGCCCCGCAACGACAGTGCAATGGGCGTTGCCGATGGAGTGGGCGCCGATGAGGGCGGTCAGCTCCTTGACGGTCATGTTCTTGTTGGCGAACATCTCGATGATGTCGGCAGCGGGGGTGGAGGGGAGGGGGAGGTTGTCGGCGACGTTGTCAGCGAGGGAGGAGACTCCATCGCGGCGGCCGGCGGGGACGGGGAAGGGGGTGGCGCCGGTGTAGACGAGGGAATCGCGGGTGGCGAAGGCGAGGATGTCGGCGCAGGAGACGGTGGCGGGGCAGGCGGCCTCGAGCTGGGCCTTGATGTCGTCGATGACGTCGTAGCCGCGGACGAAGATGCCGTTGTGGGTGGCGTTCTTCTCCACGGTCTCGTCTTCCGGGGTGGTGTCTAGAAGGATTGAAGCATCGCAGCCCTAAGAGTTTCAAGATTTAATTTGGAGGAAAAGATGAGAATCCCATCTAATATCACGTTGAATATTAAAAAATATATATATAGGATGTGTCGTGTTTGTATTATTATGTCCGTATGTGTATTTAGTAGGTTGAAATGAATGACTACCCAATTAAATAATATTAGTACAAACTTGTCAAACTTTATCCAACGTATATATATTTTTGAGAAATTATTAGTTTGATCAAATTTACATAGTCAATGAAATAAGCAATTAATTGATTAATATTTTTCCAAATTCCCATGCAATAACAACAACAAAGCTTAATAAAAGGCTTAATTAATTACCTTAACAAAGCAGTCATGAAAGAACATGCGAACAAATGCGGGAGCAAAAGTAGGATCCTCCGCCAAATGCTTGTAGAGGACCTGATTCACAATAGTCTCAGCCTGGGGGCAGCTCGTGTTATAGAACCCTTCTCTTATGCCCAAAGGATCAGGCTCTCCTTCTTGTTCTTGACCCGATCCCTGAATCGGTTCGGGTATATCTACAGGTTGCGTTGGCTGGGAACCGAACCCAAATCCCGATAGAAATCCAGCAAGTCCGTCATTGCTTTGGCCGCCATCGTCAGCTGGGCGAAAGTTATTGTTGATGGGATGAGGAGGGAAGAAAATACTAGGAAAATTGGGTAGGAAGAAAGAGGAGGCAAACAGAGGGAGGATTGCAACTGAAAGGATGAAAATGGATGTGAGTTTTAATCCTCCTCTGGCTGCCATCCTTCCTTCCTTTTGTTGTTTATTTTTGGGATGTGGATTTGTTGTTTGTTCTTTGGAGGGGGTTTTTATATAGGGGGAGGATGGGAAATGAGGGGATTTAGGGGCTGGGGGAATGGGTGGAAAAGAATAGATGGAATTTCCATTGAATCGGAGGCCAAAAAGTGATATTTTTACATGGATCGGGTGTTAAACAATGAACTGTTTTTTTTAATTTCATGGCACAAAATAAAATGATGGAGGTATCTAAAGTATGCTACATTATGGTTGTAAAATTGTTAGGTAATTTCTTGAGCTATTTTTGTGTTACTAAATGTACCATCACACAAAATAAAATTTATAGTATGTTTGTAACCGTATAATTGCTCTTTATTATTTTATTATATAATTTGATTGTATTTGATTAAATCAAATCCAACTATACAATAATTTTGTTTGGATTTGGTTAGTCTCTTTACTCATTGGGTCAAATCATTATTAGAATTATGTTTAGCCCAAGGATAGACAAATACTTATATAAAAATTATTTTATCATATTGTATCGTGTTAACAATCTTCACTTGAGAAATTTAATAAAAAATTCATGTAGTTATACCCGTATTGTATTGTGTCCATATCGTCATATTGGCATTCATAAATTATTGTGTGTAGCACATTTAAATAATTTAATACTAATTATTTAGTATTATACTCGAATTAAACTTGGACCTTAAGTAGGGTAGACTTATTTGGGCCTTATAAGCCCAAGATAAGTGGTCCAAAAGCCTTAATGGGTCGCATCCGGGTCTAACTCTACCGCCCGGATTTATTTCAGCATTTCTTCTCCATTTTTAGCTGAAGAAAGTCTTTAATTGTTTGCAAGCACCCTTCGAAGCTTTTATTTGACAAAATAACTCTTAAAATATTTTAAATTTTTTTTTTTAATAAAAATAATTTAAGTCACTTGACTACCTAACTAGAGTAAATTAAAAGAGATAAATTTTATAGAAAGTCATTGTTTTCTCTAAACGCGATCGTCATAGATTTTGCCGAAATTGATCATTTTTGCATAATTTAGTTTTAAACTTTAACAAATCTAATTTACAACTCTATGGTGTTTATATTTATGAGAATTTTAATTTTTTATTGCTTTCTATTAAATTAATTTAGATAAATTGATGTTATTTAACCTTTTCTGTTTTGGGAATTTTGTATTGAATTTTATGGAATTTCATGTAACTAACACTTCTAACAGTATTCCAAAAAACATTTAACTATGAGTTTTTTTTTTTTTTTTTGAGAATCATAAATCGATAAAACGTAAATCCTTTGGTAGATTGTATCTTTTATTTTATAAAATAATCATGTTGACAAATGGTTCAAATGTATTTTTATTGCAGTATTTAAATTTATATTAGATGAAACCGATTATTAGAATCTTGTTAGTATGAATGATTTTGATAAAATATGAAAAATTGTTTAAGTGATTTTTCGACAGTTTGAAGTTGTTTTTCATTAGGAAAACATGTACCGGGATATGAATTTGGAGAATAGAGAAGAAGGTATCGTGTTTCCAGTGTGTTATTTACGAATAGGATTCTCCGACTAAACGGGTTCATCGACGACATGGTGGATCACATAGTTTCACAATTCCATTATCTTGAGAACATGGACCGGGATATGCCATTCTGAAGGACAAAGAAGAAGGTGTCGTGTTATCAATGCATTAATCTCGAATAGGATTCTCCAACTAAGCAGTTCATTAACAATTAAATGACGGATCACATAGTTTCTTAATTCCTTTATTTGGAGAAGATGGAACGGGATATAGCAATAAAGGTGTATGTCAACTCATTGGGAGAACAACTTTCAATGTAGTTTACGAGTTGAGGCAAACCTTATTAGATTATACGTTGTATTATATTGTAATGGACTAATCCCAGACACCTCCTTGTCCTTTGGGGGGTTTTGCATTTTCTCCCATATTCTTTGAATTTTTGTAATTTCCGCTCTAACCTTTGAAAAATATCACATTTAACTCCGGAAAAATTATAAAAAAAGTATACTAACTAACTGACACTAGTATTTTTGGGACACATTTTGCTCCAGGGACAAAAGATCCATCAACTCCCAAAATGTGTCAATTTATGCGACTAAGCGGGTTCATTGACAATAGAATAGCGGATCACA
>JBBMKE010000009.1:546695-584336 GCA_037834125.1 Lippia alba
AATACCATATTTCACTGTCTCAGGAATACAGGTGGGTATTCAAATGTTGAGATAATTACACTTATATATCCCTGAGGTTTTGCTTAATTACACGAACTTCCCCTACCTTCCCTTGAGGTTTGAAAACTTGCAAAAATTTCACCTTCGAAGAATTTAGATTACATCTCAATTGATGAATTTTGATGATATAGATCAAACCTCAGGTATATTACATCTCAATGGCCTTAATTTGTTTCTTCGTTTTAACAGAAATCTTTGTATCAATTATCTTATTTAGTTTCCTTTTGATTCTGCACGTAAAAACATTTGCCACCATATTTTTATGATATTTCATGAGATATCAAATTATTGGTGAAGATTTCAGTTTTCAAGAAACCTTGAATTTGGTGTTCAAATTTTAAGGTTCATCCAGCCTTGCAGATATACGTTTTGCCATTTAGAAATTAGTGCGTATAATATGTATTCTAGATTAATCTTATGTCCGAAACTTGTGTTCGTAGGTTCGTTACTTGAAAATCATCGAGAAAAGTGGCTATCAGGCCCTTCCATGGGTGAGATACATTACAATGGCTGGTGAATATGAGCTCAGACTTATTTGACTGAACATTAGCGAAACCGGTAAATCCTCGCCGTACAATTCTTAAAGTGAAGGGCTGAGATGAACACCTACAAATTACATCTTTAGGCCCTTTTTTAAATATATAGCAACCCTTATCTCTATTTTGTATCATGGGAGTGTAATAGTTGATCAGACTAATATTTTCCCGCGAATTTCATACAACTGCAATTTTTGAAACTAAGTAAACTGTTTGTATGTTCCTTCATAACAAAAAGAAAGAAAAAAGAGAATGTATGTTTTGTTGTGAACGAAACTGAGGTCCATTGTTTTGTTTTGTACAAGATATTATTATGAGTTGATTTTTTTTGAAATTTTAATTTATTTCAAGGATTTTACACTATCCTTCTTCAGTTCCAGCTTATATAAAGCCCTTTTTTAAAAAATTATTTATATTGATTATCTGTTGTTCAACGCAAAGTTAGATTAATTTTTGCGCAATTGTTGTTATTTTAAATTTAGGAAATTTAATGTAATTTTCAGTCAATTTGTTATGTGCCGATTTATCTGTTTCTAAATATTGGTCACGTTAAAAGAGGGTTTTATTCGTAAATCACGCTTTTGGTGGTCTATCCGGATTAGACCTAGCACCGGTCACCGGTTGAATTAGTTCAGTTTTCAGAACACTGGCAATTAGGAGTCCAAATGAATTGTATAAACCTGCATATAGGGAAACAATTATTCGTGTTTGGTCCTAGAGTTTCACATTGTTTAATAGATTGATTCTATTTAAATTTTAGAAATACCAAAAAAAAAAATAGAGATAATTGCATAAAGCCCCATGAGCCAATGTAAATATAGTCATATAGATGATGGCCTACCTTAAATAGACTACTAGGGTGGTATTGGTTGACAATTAACATTATCCAAAATTAATTGATCTAATATATATATATATTCTTTCTTTTCAACCTCACTCTTTCAAGAAGTTGCATTTGGCAGCCAATATATCAGATGAGCAAGTGAAGCTATATTAAGAAGAATCAAGAATACAATTTTGTCTATCCCATGACAACTTCCGGATGGCCTAAGTATGCAGTACACTATAAATACAGAAATAAAAATGAAAAAGTTAAAAGAAAAAAAAAAGTGTTTGTTCGTCTCACTATGCGCTACTGCTTCGTTCTTTCTACCTGTAGCAGTTCAGAAGTGAGCTGAGAACTTTTTTACATATTACAAACTATTGGTGAGCTTGATTTGGCAAAACTGGAAGTTTCTTTCTAAAAACGTGTTTTCTGCATCGCTCAAAAATGCTGTCATAAATTAGATCAAATTGAGTGCCGGCTCTCTCCCGGTTCACTATGAAAAGAATGTGATCGCCTTCCACGATCTTGTAATACCTGCAAAAGAAAAAGTGATGGAGGAAAGTATGTTAAAAATGTGAGCTTTCGGAGCTTTTACTTTTCTTTAGTAGAAGTTGAAGAGTGTTGGGAATGTCTGCGTCTGCTTATAAAAACCCGAAATGAAAAGCTACAAGCTAAAACCAATCGTATCCAAGTTAAAGGCACGCACCAGATTCCTGGTTGTAGAGGTTGGCATTCTGAATCATTTACAACAAAATGATTAGGATGTTCAATTGGGAAACGAGGGTGCGTCATAGATATGGTGTTCAGCGCTCCGTCATTGTCCCACCAATCTTCATCCCTGTAAATAAATGCATTCAAAAGTAGCAAGTGTTACAGTCAAGCAAAATTACAGAGACCTTCATTAAACATTTCAAATATTACACATAAACCCCCTGTCAATCATCCCCACTTTACAGCTAACCCCTCCGTCAACCACCGCCTACAGGGAGTGTTTACAAAGTCTAAAGTACTAATGCACCATCTTCTCCCCTTAAAACAAAAAGAAATAAGATACAAACATATAAGGACCAAATTCTAGCTTCTTAGTTTATACTCGTAAATAAATGGAAATTTGTTTAGTCTAATTAAAGTATTTCTCTTTTTTTTTTTTGGCCGAACTCTCAACACTTATCCAACTTTTTACAATTTTAGCTTCTACTACTACTTTTGCAAAAGCAGTTCTTGTCAGCACCGACGCCATAGTTAAATTTCCCTCATATGAATGAATATTCGACAACATCCAATTTCTCTAATAAATTTTAATTAGATAATGTTGAAGCTCAATTTAAGGCTATATGTGTAATTACACATAATTACAGGGTTAGCAAGTGTAAATAACAAAAGACGAACACATACTCACCGATAACCCTTGTAAGGAGGAGTGACATCCGGAGGGTGCGTCCATTGGCTCATTTGCAAGACTCTAATAAACAACAAAGGATGTATTCCAAGAATCCCGGATGGGACTGTTATGCCCATTAATTTCCTTGTACGTTTAGTGGCGTAGCTAAAATAGTACGTTTCGGGAAATGTTTGTATACGACTATTTAATCTGATGGATCCTTGGATTGTAAGATCAGGAAGAATCCAATCTCCAGAAGCAAATGGACCACTTTTTCCCATGAGACAATTGACGAGACCCCAAATGCCTACTTTCTTTCTAGACATGTTGAAATGGTCAAATCCGAAATTGTAATAATCTTTTAGCCATTGAACATCGAACCAATCGTAGAGAATCACTCCTATACGGCAGAGTTGGAGGAGAGATACGGGCTTCATTGATATCCCATCTTCAGGCCTATGAAAAATCAAAATTAGATAGAACAGTTAGTGGCTGAAGTGTTGAACATCCGTAACACACCATCTCACACGAGCAGATAATATATATATTGTAGGTGGCCTTTTGTCGTAAACATCAAAACAAAAACAGTTCTCTAGGTTATATAAAGTTGAAATGGAGTGTTGCATTTTGCTGCTTCAGCTTAAAATGAAAATTAAAATAAGCTAGAAGCACCTTGGGGTGTTTCCTTCAGCTTCTAGGCTTCTTTTTCTGTTATTCAAACTGATTTTACTCTTCAGTTTCAAAACATAACTTCTATACAAAACAGAAGTTTTTGCAACACCACTTATTGATTATAAGTCTCATATCAAGCTAAAATGTAAGCTGAATATATATTTAATATCAGAAACAAGATTTCAATATACGGTGTTTTACTTCAACTTTTTATGCAATTAAGTCCAAGCTAGAATAATTGAGGTTCTAGGCTTCCTAACACAAATTACAGCACCATTATCAAGATATTCGATGAAAGACTAAATTTCAACAGCAAAAATGACACGTTAAGATATTTTAGTTAAATTTAGCACAATTCTATTAATAGAAGCTAAATTATAGTGAACAACAATTCAAAATAGAACAAAGAAGACGTACTGCATTCCATCCAAGTAGGTTCTTGTCGTGCCGTTGAATGCTCCGGACAATGAGGTAATACTTAACACCCAGTTTGGCGAAGTGTTTTCGTATCCGCTGAATGCCTGAAAAATTATTCTAGAACTTACTGATTTTGCAACACTGAAAGTATTTTAACTTTTAATCCAATTCAATTATAAAACAACTTACCTTATCAGCAAGCATTTGCTGCAATACACGAACAACTTGTGCTCCAGCCGAATGCCCGACAAAGTGAATCGGATGATCTTCATCCCATTCAGGGTAATGCCCTTCATTTTTCAAAGCTAAATCAATCAGAATTTGCTAAAAAGTAACTAAACAACAACTCTGTTTATCTTTGGGAGATCAAATTTCAGACCTTTCTCATAAACTTTGCCAAATTGTGAGTGCCCACAAGCCTTGCTATGTTCCTCTCCATAATCAACCTGCCCTCCTTTCAAATAATAGAACAATTCTCTAGCCCTGAACCCAAAACCCCATCAAAATTTATAAAACTACAAAAACAAATATATGAGTACATGCATTGGAACTTAAAGATTTAATTTAAGAAAAACACATACCTGTCATATATGCTAGTTAATGAGCCTAAATCAGGCACAAGAACCCTGTCATCCTTCTTCTCTGCTCCAGCAAAATAAGACAAACCACCCAATCTCTGCAAAAAAGCAAAAAATTCAATCTTGCAAATTTTTCCAACATGACACAAAATCCCTAAAAATAGAGAAAAACCCAGATTTCAAAAAACATTCTTTCTTGAAAAAGATTCATACCCCTTTACCAAAACCAAAGATTCCATGAACCAAAACAATGGGGGGCAAATCATCAGCGGTGGTGGACTTCCCAGAATCGTCCTCCCTCTTCAATCCACCGGCCAAATTAGGCTTGAAAATGCAATCACTCAACGCTTGTGAGAGATCACCAGCCACAGCCGAGCTAAATATGTAGAACCCATATAACAAATGCACCAAAGAACTCACACACAGTTCCAACAATTGGAGAGATGATATCCACCACCTGATCATCATTCAATCTTTTACCCCCAAATAAAAATGAGATAAAAATTTCAGATTCTTATATAACAATTGGAAATTTCTAGAGCCTTCTCCAAGGAATATAACAATGGAAAGAAGCAAGAGAAGGCTCCTGACAATCAAACCCTCAACAAAATGAACAAAAATCCAATCTTTAACCAACAAAATCAAGGAAAACCACAAAAAAATGAAATTTGCGAGGGACCCTTTTCTCTGTTGATGTTAAAACGAGGTTCCCATTTTAGGCACGCAGAAAAAAAAGAAAAGAAAAAACTGGGGCTGTGTTGTTAGGTTTTCAAAGTTTGAAAGAAAAATGGAGTACTATTCTAGTATTCCTCCCACAATTTTCTCATTGCCTACCTTTATGAAAACTATGACCAATAAAATGATTCCCCCTTAGGTTGCCAACGTTGCTTCATTCAATTTCTTGTTTTGTTTTTGTCCTTTTGAAAAGATGGTCCTTTCTCTCTCCATCTCTCTTCTGGAAAAAAGGCTGGTCAAGAATGAAGCACGTGCCATGGAGTTTTCCCATTTGTCTTTCGGTCCCACATAAATCACAAGAGATAGAGAGAGAGACTGAGAGAGATTGGAAGAGCAAGAGGAGAGAGATCCGCGCATGATCTTGTTGGAGAAAAATCATGATTAGAGAATAATCCAAAGATTAATGACATATTGACACGAGATTATGGTGAAGAATCTTAAGGAATACCTCTGTTTTTCTCAGTGATAAAGATTGGATTTTTAATTTAAGATATGAATGGAGGCTGCTACTTAGCGCAACTAAGAATTAATTTATTTGGGTGGGGAATTCTATGATTCTTGAAAGTTTTAAATAATCTTGATTTTCTTAATTGTATTTTAATTAATTGATTTGATTTTGAAAGATTAGACAAGAGATTCTAGGCGTTTCGATTGAGGAGGAGAGGAAATGTGGTATGTGCTGGATCAGCGCTGGAAGGTTCTTATTTCAAACCAACTCTCCCAACTGTCCACGCCTTATCCAATTTGTATGTTGTCTCTTTCCTTTTTATTGTTTTTTCTATGGTCCTCCTACGTTTGGGAAATTTTATCTAACTAAATTTAATGCAAATAACTCCAATGAGTTTTAATGAATGTATATTGATAAGATTGGGGTTATTTCAATGTATTTGCTATTACCACAACAAAAAGAATGAAAAATCATCAAGTGATGTAGTTTAGCAGCTCGATGTTATGCTAACTTAATCAGATTTCTCGAGTTCGAGTTCCTGTAAACGCAGCTATCATTGATAAGTGGTTTGTCCCGATTCGATCCATAGAAATGGGCTATAAAACCAAAAAACAGAAAGAATGAAAAAAATCGTAATTTATAATTGAAAATAACTAAAGGCATACTTTGTACTAAATGTTTCACTAAAAAGTAATTGTGGGCACAATCAAATAACATAATTTTGAGGTTCAACATGATACAAAAAATAATTTTTTTGAGTGAATTCCAAAAAAAAAATCAGATTTTTCATCGAAATTTACTTGAAAAATTTTTTATATTTTTATTTTCAAACGAATTCCTTGTAATTTTTACGAAAATTTTTCTCAATTTGTCAGTCTTCTTGTAGTAAGATTAACCTACGAAGAACATTCATCATTACGATTATATTACCTTACAATAAATGTAAGAATATTATAGAATTAAAGTGCTTGAAAACATGGTTGATTTTGTAAAAATTTATTGAAACAATAAAAGATTAAATGAATTCAAATTTTGGTCGATAGTATCCATAAACATTCCATTTATTCGCACATAGCAACGTACTATACAATTTATTCCCATAACTAATTGATAGTCAAATGTTTGGAATTAATTCTCAAAGGGCACAGCTGCAAAATCTAAAAAATATGGCACACAAAGGGCAAAATGAAAAAAAAAAAAAAAAAGGAAATAATTACTGTATGCTGGGAGAAAAATCTACAAAAATATGTACACACAAAGGGCAAATGGTCGACAAGTGATGTAGCATAATGATTCCGCGATATGCTATATTAACTAAAGATTTCATATTCAAAATTTTAGTAAGGCAGTTATTAATAATTGGAAGAAATTTTCACCTACGTACGTCGAATAGGACTAAATAGTCCCATAAAATTCGAATAAATGGAAGAAAAAAAAAGGGACAAAATGGGAAAAGAAAAAGGGAATTAATTATTGGACTTTGGCAGAACAAACCTGTATTTATTTTATTGTGTAGAACATGGATTACAACATGTTAGGTATGGCCCTGTTACGTTTACTTTAATCACTTATTTCGGTGTATTATTAAATTTAACTTTACTTTATTGTACGCAACAATTTTTTATATTTTTTTCATATATTGTAATATAAAATATTTATCTTGTGCCGAATGGGATTAGTGAGCGTGTTATGTTAATTAATACGAATCATTAACTTATTTCATTAAAGAAAACATCTCAGATTCTTTGCTTGAGTAAGAATACTTTGATCGAAGGGGACAAACTGTGAACTCCAAATGATTGTGATTTGTGAATTAACTATAAAGAAATGTATTTATAATGATTAGGGACAAAAACATAATTAAAGCAGTTAATATATGTTTATTCATATTAATTTTGGATGGCGATTCACTATTCTAATTAAATGTTTGCATGTTTAGAAATATATAGATTAATTTTCAAGTTATAATAGTTAGGTAAACATAACAGTGAAAGTCAAATTTCAATGTTTTGAAATGATCGTTTTTTATAGTTAGAGTATATATAGTACATATGATATGCGTAAATAATTTTGAAGTAAGGAAATCATGAATGATCAAAAAGCCCGCAAATTTTATACGTTATCGAACAATATGCCTTGGTCACGTAATAATTGCCTCTTGAGATTAAAAAAGCTGTTTACCTAACCCTCCATACCATGTACAAACTTAGGTGATCAAATTAGTCATGTAGGTTCGACCTCTTACAAAGTACGCCTTAATTAATTAATTTATTTTGTAATATATACTCTATAGGAAAATTCTCTTTTAAGTTGTGGAGAAGTTCACATCTCTTATTAGTATTTATGTTTTCAACGATTAATATATGACGAAAATCCTATATTATTTTACCAAAATATTCCATCACAAAACAGGTACAATTCATTGCATATTTTATATGATAAAATGAGCAGACGCGTAGATTTTTTTAGTAAATTAATAAAAATCTTTATCGCCACTAACACGTGAACAGATATTATTTATAAGAAAAATTCAAGCTATGTCCAATTTAACTTTTGGACGGTGTGTAAATTATTATTATAGCTATTTAGAATCTCAAAACAATACAAATATATTGAAATCATCCAGCTGCTATAAAAGAAATTACATGATTATTACAGTTCTCTTTTTCTTTATCATTTTTTAATATTTTATTTATTTAAATTCGGATCGAATCAATCGATTTTCTGGCTAGTCTTTGCCAAATATGCACGAACTACTGCAAGTATGTTGGTTTGGGCCGGACCTTTTGTTATTGGGTCATGGGCGCCTATCAACAATTTTCTTCAACTATGGATGGCCATTCGGCCCATGCCTTCTATTAAAATTCAGTTTAAATTTGTTTTTGTTCAACATTCATTAATGAATTTGAGCTGTTCAACAAGTAAATCGTTCTTAAAATTCAATTTTAAATTATAAAGTTCGACATTTGATATGAGTTTGAGCTATTCGACAAGTAAATCGTTCTTAATGTTAAATGTCCCACATCGACTAATTAATGATGTGGTGTTCAATATATAATGACAAGGCAACCCTCCCCTCAACAACTAGCTTTTGGAGGTGAGTAAGGTCAAGCTCATTATTCATCAAATTTAATATGGTATCAGAGCGCAGATGTTCATTCCTAGGCGTGACGGGGATGTGTTAAATGTGCCACATCAACTTAAGTAAGGCCAGACTCATTATTTGTCAAATTAATATTCATCAAATTTAATACTTAAGATTCAAATTTAAATTATTGTTTTTGATCGAGTAGTAAATTGTAAAACTCTCCCATACTCTTCATACTTATAGCAACTGCGCACATAATGATGGATCACGAGACCTGTGGTTAAGGACAGGACAATTTAATGTTTGTATGGGTTTTTAATGTGGCAAAAATAGAAAATAAAGGCTGATTAGGCCATGGGGCCTTCAGGCCCAAGAATAAATGTGCAAATTTGGGCTTTTGGATCAATGTTTATTTTGAGAAAGCAAATCAAATGAACATGTATATATAATTTATAAGTCATGTGTTGTCTATGTCAGAAATGTATACTTATTTCAAATAATAAATGGCCATACATAGTGCATGAATTGGAGATAGTGATTTGTGATCAGCCAATGGAATATGTATATATAGTCTCATGATCATGATACATCACCATGTCATCATCATGGAACAATCAATAGGTCCACACTCAACACTACAATTATCTTTAGTTTTATGCTCGATCTTTTTCGAGCTCGAATACTGCAGAGACCTTTATGAAATCTTGATTGTTTGTAAATACATGGTATACATATGTATGCAAACTCAGTTTACAGTAGCATATTTTGTTACATTTTACATAACTAGCTTATTATGAAAATAGATAAGTTTTGGCCTTTTGGGCATACATATGACAAATACAAACAATGAAAATCTTTTTTCTCATGCGAGTTTATTAATGATATTTTTCAAAATAAATAAATATACCATGTGAATGACACAATAACCTACTTTTTTAAAGTTCTTGTTTGTAATAATTATAAATATGAATATTTATCCTTCTCCATAATTTTACATATACCAAAGATATTTTATCATAAATGAAATGAAACTGTAGCTATTTAACTAATAGCCACCTACATTTACTAAATATTTTTTAAAATTCTATTTAAACACTTACGCCCCCAGAGGAATTCATGACAAATAAATACTGCAGAACATCTAATATTTTAATTAAATTGTAATAATAGAAAATTTACCATAATATACATATCCCTGTCATGATAGATCTCATTCATACAAAATCACTCATAAATGGACATTCTTTTCAATGGTGAATTGGTGATCAATACTGTCTGTCACCATCCATGCAGGTGGGTAGATTCATTAACAATGAAGATGAAGACAGTTACTTGCATCCATCAAAACACTTTACTTCTTACCCAAAATTGCATATTATTGATATAATAAGTATTTCATGAAGCAATTAATAGTTTTTTTCACAATCATTAATATAAATATTGAAATTAGACAGTATAAATGAGAAAGAAAAAGGAAAAAAACATAGTATTTTCACTATTTTTATCATGTGGCAATTTACAAACGCCCTAGAGACTCTATGATGAGAAGGAAAAATCAAAAGTATAATAACCCAACTAAAATGCCCGGTTGTCGGGAACATTAATAGTTTCGCGGTAAGTATTTGCAGTTCTGAAATGATCGATTACGAGTTCGAGTCTGACGATAGTTGAAAAATCAGCAGCAATCCTCGTTCGAAGGGGGGAAAAAGACACTGAAATGCTCATTTCAATGAAAAATTGACCTAAATCACTCACATTTTTTTTTTAAAAAGAAAAAAAAACCCGACTCGTATACAATTTTTTCATTTTTTTTTAAGAACACCGCGAATTTCTACCCGGTCCTCCATAATAGAAGTAATTACCCCATACCCCATTTATCCCACCTCTTATATCATAACAATTTGGATGATCAGCCAAAACTCGAAGATTTGATAAAGGGATCAAATTGTTATCCCAATCCACAACTTGTAGGTTTCTGAAATAAGAGGCTTTTCCGAACCCTTCTCCTGCAAAATGGCCGCTGCCCATTTGTGTTGACGTATGGCCCCCTGAAGAATGACTATTTACAATTTCACCCCCAAATTGTACCATACTTGCACGCTCTCTAAGATGTGTGAACAAGAAAGACGGCCAATACCCAACCAAAACCCCATTGCCAAATTCCAACCACCAATTTCCATGCTTTGGATCCTATAGAAAAAGAACAAGAAAAAAGTGAAAACAAAATTGAAATTTTGGTGCTATTATCTATTTAATTAGAGTATAATCTTTATTCAACCAAAAAAAAAAAAAAGAGTATAATCTTCATTAAATAAAGAAATGCACACCATAGGGTAAGTATAATTTAATAGACGTTCACGTACATAATTTTTCCATTAGTTTTTCACAATTGAAGAAAATATTTTGAAATTCCTGATAATTCCTACTCAATTATAACTCGTTCAAAGCTAGTGTAGTATTAAGAGTATGTATACAAGTGAAGTAAATATTTTGCAATTTCTGATAACTTTTCTTGAATTATAATTCGTTCATCAATTTAGCATCCGAATGTACAATTAAATAAATAATTCCTAATTTCTGATAAATTTTCCTGAATCATAACTAGTTTGGAATCATTTTAACATGATTAAAGTAAATATTTCAAAACTTTTGATAATTTTCATAAATTATAACTAACTCAGAATCAATTTAATGTTACGATTCACGAATATATAAAGAATCAATTAATAATATCAATAATTCAATATCAAAGAATTGTTTTATTTATTTGTTTCTATGGATAATATCAAGATATGAAACTATTTTACATAGATAAATACACTAAAGTGGAAGGGTATGATGAGATATCATGTAACTTTGCTTGGAAAATAAGAGAGGAGAATCTTAGAAAGCAAAGAAAAGGGCCAAGCAAAATAATTATGTCCATTGAGTCCTATGAGGAGATGCAATCTTGTATGGCGTATCACACGATGTGCGTAAGCTAGCGAAAAAAGGACCAATAAATAAATAAATAATTGCTAAAAATAGAACATTTTTGAGCTTTTATTTTGTTATTCTTTTCATGTGGCGTCACATGGGACCTTTTTAGAACTGAGATTTGTGGATCGTTTGTTTTTATATTTCACATAATATCTTAGAACTTATAAGAAATTGCACATTCCACCCCTACACTTTAGATTTCTGATCACTTTAGCCCCATGCCATGTTTCTCTCTCTTTTTTTTAATAAATAAAGTCAAGATTTTTTTCCTACGACAAAAATTAAAGAAATCATATTTTAAAATTTTAAATACTTATAAAAAATGTATACTTAATCTATAATTTATCGCAACTAATAGGGCACATATGCTAACTACTTGAAGTGTAGAGGTAATTTATCCAAATTAATATTTAGTTTTATTGCTTTACGAGCTAGGACTAGGTTATATATATAAACCCATAAAATGCTTTAATTTTAAAAATAATAAATAATAATGTATTGAGTGAAATTACCTTCCAAATTAATAGGCTAATGTCAAATTGACCCCCTTTGTATGATGAAACAGGTGATATTGCAGCCCCAATTGCAATTCTGTTGTTTGTCTGAACAAAGCCTGAACAAAGTAAATTGTAACAGCCTGTGGCTTGGTATGCATCACTCTGCAACATACATTAAATAATTATTCTCATTAGCTCAAATTATTATTAGTAATTATGGGCACAACATCAACCAAATTATTACTTCACTTGGCTCAAAATTTGGTCGTACTCTATCAAATAAAATATTATAATTTGGATTCCACCCAAAGGATAATAGCATGTATACAAGTGCAATAATATTTGTTTTGAAATAATGAAAATATTTCTTAATTTCTTTAAAAAGTCGAACTTTTTTTTTCAAACACTCATTACGTTGTAGTTCTTTTATGACTTTACCGACTTTAGCTTCTCCGCGAGGAAAAACTCTTCCAAACACGCGGGTAAGTTTATCCAGACTAGATTTATATTATTTATATTATTGAATGAGAAGAATAATGAATTGAACTTACAGTCCAGTAGGTGAAGAACCTAGGATAGTTGTCACCATAAAGCTCTGGGCTAACCTGCACTAAAATTAATTGAATTATATTGCAAACATGGCTATACTCGGAGGTGGTTGAACATTTAATTGCTGCTTTAATGAGTTTAGATAAATATGATTTAATTATATTGTTGAGTTAAGTTACACCTCAACCATACAAACCGCGTATTTTTTTAAGTGTGGAATTTATTATTATTTTTTTTAACTAAACAAATATTTAAAAAAAAATGGTAAGACCTTGATTATACAGCAAAATTCATTAAATTTCAACAATTAT
This sequence comes from Lippia alba, assembly GCA_037834125.1. Classification (NCBI taxonomy): domain Eukaryota; kingdom Viridiplantae; phylum Streptophyta; class Magnoliopsida; order Lamiales; family Verbenaceae; genus Lippia; species Lippia alba. The sequence goes on from JBBMKE010000009.1 coordinate 559,773, forward strand.
ACATTGGAAAAAAATAAAATTAATTTTACTACGATGGGGCGAAGAAAATAAATGAACCAGTTATAGTATGTACTAAAATTGGATTAAATGAAACTTTATAAAACAGAGAAAAAATAAATAAATAAAATAAAATAACATGCCTGCCAACCAGCTTCAATGGTGTTGAGATCATTCCCAAAAGAGCCTGAAATTACCCACATTTGTGACAAACTGAATTCATACTGATTTGTGACTCTTGGTGCCCATACATTTATACTTGCTTTGGCTCCATAATATTGATCTCCACTCACATATCCCACAGCATGCTGCAAAATTAACTTCAAATTATAACAACAAAAAAAAGACACAATACCCACAATAGAATTAGGATAAAATTGTCTATATGTTGTAAAAAAAAAAAACACGAAAAAATGCTAGCGAGGAATAGTTGGTAGGGGCAATTGCTTTATAAGGCTATGTTATGTATGTTTTTATTAAATAAGGGGTTCCGACTCTGCTACTGATTAGAAATTGAATCGACATTCCGAAAATTAGAAGGGAAGTACTATTTGTAGCTTAATTATGTTACAAACCTCATGGCCATTGCTTGAGGAATCTCGTCGAATGGGTCTTCGTATTTTTCGTCCAAATCTTCGTATAGAACTTGCTCGAAGAACATCTTGCTCTGTTGTTCTTCGAATGGGAATGGTGCCTTCGGGGCAAGATTCATCAGACAAGCTCCAAAGTTGGAAATTTTCTTCAACAGTCTCAGCTCTTGTGTGCTCTTTTGGCCTTTCTGGTGGATCCTACAAAGAATATATTTTAAGTGCACGCACTCGTTATATAAATGATTCAAATTGAGATTATTGAAAAGAAAAGAATATATGTATATAGTGATTTAGTGTTTACCATTGGTATTTGTCCTTTTAATTGAGGATGATCAAAAGCTGGTTGCTGATGAGATAACACACAATCTATGATATCCCCATCAGGGCTCTGTACAGGCAATAGAAACAGAGTAAATATAAAAACAGGGGAAAACAGAGCAATCACAAAACAGAGGAAAACAGGGGATTTTTTTGTCTGCCTGAATTGTCTTGACAGGAGGCTTATTGATTTTCTTGAGATGGGCCCTGATCATTTCCAGTTTCTTGGTTTCATTCCCAGGCCTGAAATCCTGATTCGCGCCGTCGAATTCCAGCGATCGGGCCGGAGAAACAGGGGAGACAAAGAACAGGAAGAAAACAAGGGAAGAAATGATTGGGGAGGAAATCTTGCAGCAGCTAGAGGACATTTTTGAGGCAGTTTTTGTGTGTAACACAATTGTTTGTTGTTTGCATTGATGTTGTTGTTGTTGTCTTCTTGTGTGATCCAAACAGCACCTAATCTTCTCAGAATCTGCAAATTCCATATCCATGCAGACTCTCTTTCTCTCACTCTCTCCTCACCATTTCCAAAGCTAACAAACAAAGAATTGAGCAAAATTAAAAACCCCTTCTGATCTAGGTTTACTTCCTGTCAGGTTTTGCAACTTCTAGGCAGGTAGTAATTGAAAAAGAAACATGGGAAAAATTTTATGTTGGTGAAAATTTGAGAGTTTTGCCCATGTGGGGTGGGGGATATAAATATGGAGTTATGATCAAGACATGCAATAATTAATGTTTTCATCGACATATATATGTATGTATATATTCTTGGTATAATGAGAATTGGTGGGAGTGGGGGTGTTTCCAGTCTTCAATACAGGGACTGAAGCTTTTACTTTTGTGCTTCAAATTTTATGGTGCAATATATTATAGGTACTTATTTGTGTTTTATATATATTAATATTATTCTTTACTTTGGGAAGGTTAGGAATTACACTGGATTCTGGTTATTCCAAAGTTCTTTGCTTTGGGTATTTCTCTTTCTCACCTCCCTAGATGTTCTTTATTGTTTGTTGCCCTTCTTGTAATTCTTTAATTTAGCTTACTATTTTAAAGTTTTTTTTTTAATAATCATGTTTTTAATTAAGAAATTATTTCAAGAAATGAGATGTAATTAAAGGGAAAAAAAAGGGATTCCAATAAAGTAGACATAATTGAAGATTAATAATAGAAATGAAGTATGAATTGAAATAGAAGATCTGAAGGGCCGTCATGAAATTATTTTGTTGGCTAAAAAAGGGAAATAGTAGAATGTTTAGGGGTTCAAAATATAATTATTTATAGAGTAAGTGCAATGGGGCACGCGCGCCTGGTTATTTGCACTGCGTGCTTAGGCAGGCGTTGATGCATTTGCATGCGCATTTTTTAGGAGTTCTCATTGTTTGGGGGGCCTAAACCGATTGTCTTGATATTTCTTTATTATAAATTTTAATTTAAATTAGTTCCTATTTAATTGGGTTCACTATAAATAAATCTCTATATCTTAGAGAATCAAGTAAAGTCCATTATACCTTAAGGACGTAACGAAGTTGTTTCCAGAGTGCCAAATTTGATATAATGTGTATGATTCAAATCTCATGATATATAGTGTGCAATATCATTCTTAAACTTAATATGGACTTTGAGAGTAGACTCATTGTAGGTTATAAAAGTAACACCTCTTCCTTAGCGAGCCGCTGAGTACCTAATTTATATCTTAGCAACTGCTTCGTTGGGTCGGGGTGTAGGGACCATTAAAGTTTGAGATTTACCCTTTTATTACAAGAAAAAGTCCTTCAGCAGTCACCACACAACTAAAACCTCTTAAGTCTCATACCTAGTTAACGAAATAATAAAATAATAATTTTTTATAGGGTTTAAAATAGTTGATAAAGTTTGCTATACGTAGCCAGTGGTGGTTATAAATAAATTTGTTCAGATTCAAATGCCTCAATCCCATGTGCACAAGTATATGAAATGTGAATTAACTAAATTACTGAAGTGATGAAATTAGGCAGAAATTCATCCCAAAGAAGCTGATTGAAAAGCTGCAGAAAAAGGGTTTTTAGGTTGCTTTATGAATAGGGGACAACATATGAATTTTTGAAAAGGGTCATTTTACAATTATAAGACCACATGATATATCATTCATTAAATTAAAAAAAAAAAAAATGTCAAAAGTATCCTCTCAATCATACCATGCGTGTGCATGTCCTTTGCAACTCCAATTTTCAACCCTATCAAAATATAACTCTCATTTATTATAGTAATTCTATCACAAATGATGGATGAGTGTTTTATATTTACGGTGTGATTTATAAATTTTTTAAGAAGAGTGATAAATTAAACGAAAATGTAATATACTTATCATTATAATTGATTGCGTTCGGTTGAACGAATCTAAATTAGAAATTTCCTTATATATAACGTGTTGTGTTTCCGAACTTTAAAAGAAATATTTCGTAATTTCTAAAACTAAGTAAAAAAGAAGTTGATGCTGTAATTCTAACTTATTTTTTGTGTTTTATTATCTTGTTCAATGAGTTATGTTTAATAAATTCACAATAAGGCTTCTATTTACATCAAAGTATTGCATTTGTAAGGCAATCAAACGGGCATTTGCAGTCGAGTTTTGTGTTGTGTGTAATATATAAATATATTTTACTAGAACATATATTTAGTCAAATATTAAGATTCTATTCCAAAATATATATATTCTTTAATTTCCTCTAAAAGTAAAAATTCAACCACAAAACAAATTTCTCGCTTGGCCACTAATTGTAATTTCATAACTTAGCTATTTATATCGAAAATCCCACATAAAAGTCTCCATTTGTGAATGCTCTTTAACTTCAAAGATAAGTTCAAAGTTGTTATATACCAATAAGGTAGAAAGGTTGGGATAAAAATTAGGAAAAGGTTGTCTCATGGACAAAAGTTGGAGAATAAAGCAATATTCCAATGTATAAAATATATAATATAGATTATAGAGAGTTGAGTCAAATGGCCCAACTTAATATAAAGAGTCTAAATTTAGGCCCTCAAAGAAATGATGGTTATGAAGAATTTGACTATGGGCCCATCTATCTCTCTATCCCTTTGACCCAAGCCCTTTTTCTCCAACTCACTTTACACTCCCTTTGTGGCTAATTTTAATTTACAAAAACTCTGAGTTCAAATTTGGTTCGACTCGAATTTACATGATAAAGTTAACTAAAATCTTATAAGAATATTTAAAAATTTTCTCTTTCCATGTCAATTTCTCAATCTTTCTATCCCTATCTGTTCTTTTTGTGAAATACTATCTTCATCATTTGTATCCGACATTATGGTCAATGTTGCTAATTACAAGTTTTAGTTAATAAACTATTGTGTAAATTTACTTAATAGTATGCTACTATATTGAACTAAACTTCTTAAATTCACTTGTAAAAAAAATAAAGAAAAAAGAAGATTACATTTTTATTGATCCAATCCTCTACATTAAGCAACTAGTCGACTTCGAGCATGAGTATTTATGCAAGGAATATATCTTAGGGGAACAGAATCTTATTATCTGATACGTGCTTTGGTGTTTGGACCATAGACTTCACCATCAATGGACTAAGTAGGAATACCCTATCATTTCACTTTTTTCCCCCCTTCGTTGGTAATCAAGATTATAAGTTATATGCGATAGGACTGTAAAATTAACAGAATATATTCTGAGAAACACATTTGAATAAAAACCTAACTCATGATTTATATATACGATGGATCTGATACAAATTAAACATGTTAGCATGTTTAATTAATAATGGATTTTCTTTTAATTTTTTTTGTCGTTTAGGATAGTTTTGTAATTCAGTAGTATACTTCAAGACTGCGTTGGTTTAACTAGATGTTTCGTTAATATTATATCAGAAAAAATGTGTATTTTAGTGATTCGATTTGATTTAAATAAAATAAAAATAGATAAAATTTAACATAAAAAATTAATGGGCTTTTTCTTTAAGATTACAATAACACACCACGTTTGTAGGGCAATGCTTCAAAGTTGTCTTTAAAAACCAACCAATTTGTATTCTTTCAAACTTGTGTAATTATTATGCCACCAAAAATTAACTTTCTAAATACCAATACTTTAACTTCCATAATTCAACACAAAGTGAGTCTTTGAAGAGGGAAAATGGCATGAATTAAAGGATTTAGGCCCCTAAAGAGAAATGATTGTGTCTCAGCTGCAAATTCAGCTTTCTTAGCCAAATAAAGACTGACAAAAAGGAAATACATATATATTAACTAAAGATAAAGACTACTTTTTAGTCCAAAGTGGAGATTTTCCTAAACCATGATTGAATAAGGGTTGCAAAGAATGAGAATGTTTCATTCGGTGTGGTGGGCATCATGGCCATGTTCATGTTTACACATCTTGGGCCACACATCCCATTGCATCATCATGATGCACAGGATGATGATGATGATGGTGTTTGGCTCATGCCAAATTTACATGAAAATTGTGAACATATGTTGTTGTTCTTGTTCTTGTTTGGCATACCAAAATAATTACAACACTTTCTTTGTTTTGATTCCATCAATGCTCATGGTTCTAATTTGTTCCCCCATGGAGAGTTGCAATGCAAATATGTGAAGGAAATCGAGAACAAGAATGATCACAGAAACTTCGATGCCACTTGTGGCCAAGAACAGCAATGATCACTAAACATTTTCGTGGATATTAGTTTGATTTAATTTATTAATTCGGTGCTATGATAATTTAATTGATGGTTTTGTGTTTGAGTACTTCATGGCCACGCGTCTATTATTAATGAAGAGAATTTTGCACTTTAATGATGTGATTCGACTCGAATTCATAATATATAAGATACGATATGAGAATTATGATGTATTAATTTCAATTTATTGAACAAATGGAGATTTTCTTTTTGAAAAAAAAAATTATTGACTCGTTTCTGTAGAATTATGTCGTAGACATAAATTATAAGGGATTTTCATTGGACAAATTGAGTATCTCGAACTTATTATTTTGTTTATATGTGCACTCTTAGGCGTGGAAATCTTATTTATGAATAATTGTTGATCAATGCTATTCACTCCATGTAAGGCAACTTAATGTTAACATAAATAATGCGTGCATGTGTACACGATGGTAAAAATATAATATGATAAGGGTAATATAAAATAAATATTTTTTAAAATTTTCTATGTAATATGTGTGCAGGACAATTTATGATAATATAATATTTTTTAAAATATTCATGTATGAAACATGTGAACCCATTTCTTCTTTCAATAAATATACCTTATTCGTTCTCCATTAATTAGGTTATTTAGTATAACTTTGATTAGAAAGTGTGCCTAAAAGGCAATGGAAGAATTGGAAAAAGGATTTGGTCGGTAGATTCTGCAAATTTCTAGAATAGAAATTTGTAAAAAGTAGAATTTACACCTCTTTAAATTTCAAACCCCATAATAATTAGCAAGGAGAAAATTCCAAAATATGGATTTTTCTGTTGACTGTTTGAGATTGTTTGACTTGGAAATTTGGGGTCTAAGGACTGCGAGTGGGCTGACTTTTTGCTCTTTTCACCTTGCTTAGTGCTTCTTTTATCTCCTATATTTCCGTAATTCTTATTCTATATTAAATTAAATATGGATATTCAATTAAAAATAGTTTCGGATAATTGGGCCTTGTAACACTTAGTTTCGCATAATTGGGCCTCGTAGTAGCGCTTGACCAGAATCACAAAATCAAGAATTACCCAGAATTATAAATGCAATGTTAGCCAAGATGTTTTGGCTCAGTAGCCACGTTTAAATCATAAGAGACGAATTTTAACTAATTTTTTAATGAGTCAGATACAAAACCTACTTGTTAAATTATATATTTTTTTTTGAAAGAGCTTTACCGATTGTTGGATTAAATGGGATATTGATATGGGAAGATTATTTTAGGCCTGATTACAAATATTGGTAGGCCTGATTATAAAAATTGGTGGGCTTTGGTAAGGCCTACAATTTAATTCCAAGTCTGAGAGCAATTGGGCCAATTGTTTAAAGAATAAAAGGGAGAATCAGCCCATTGTCGGTAGATAACAATTACGGAAGGGAGCTCGGATGATCAACACGTGTACGCGAGAGATGAGAACACTGTTCGCTATATATACATGCTTGTCCATTGGGGAATGGTAACTGATATTTTCTTACTATAATTGTTTTCTTAACTTAATTCAGTGAAGAGTTTACGCCGGAGCAACTCCGGCTATCTGTATATTTATTGGCAGCTTAGAGGTTTGATATCGCCGCTTCAGAACTACAGGTGACGATCTTGGTCGTATAAGATATAGAACCAAGATAAATAATTAAATGCAATGTTGAAAAATGAATAAATAATAAATTATGACATGATTTCTTATTCAGACATGTATTGCTCATTACAACGTTGTATACACACTTGCAGCTTGAATAACTAAATTGTTCTCGTATTTCTATAGCTGTACTTCTGTGACTTCACGTGAGCTATGTACCACTATTTGCTGTATCTTTTTCTACAGCTAAATAACAAAGTGAAATTTCACCTTAACAGTCTGGCAAACCAGATCACATCTGAGGTCTTGTTTGGACAACATACATTTTTCCATCCTTAACAACACCTTCAATGTCTTGTGCTGATCCGTATAACTCCTCAATGGCGCTTCCAGTGCGAGCAATGTCGGAGAGGATTTTGCGACGGAAATTACCGTCTGAAATCAGTGCGTCGGATGAGTAATCGAGCACAACCTTTTCCTCTTCGTCCATAGGGACACTGTCATATACCAAGACAACAAATTTTATGAAATACTAATAATAAACAAGCAATATAATGTCTCCAATATCTGGTTTTTGAAATTGTACCTATCATAAAGACCAGCGCCAGCATAACCGTCAAGGTCTTCACCATTTGAATCTGATCGGAATATTATGGACTGCCTGATGAAAAGGCCGATGGGTTTGCTAGGATAGCCCAGAACCTGAAATCGTTTATTCGTTTGTAGATATGTTTAAAGTTAGCAGTTCTGTTAGAGTAATAACAACATTTATATGAACTAATAATTTACCTGAGGTGCATTGAGGTCATTTTTCTTGCAAATGAAGCTCAATGCACGACCAGGATAAGCTCCAACGAGCGTCTCTCCAAGTCCCTTAACCACCTATTCAAGAAACATATAAACTTGTAAATATATAATATTTCTAGACTAACTAACCATTTGAGGCCGATACGATGTGTTTTACCTCAGCATATATTTCTGATGAATCCTCAGTAGATGGATTGGTGGTATGGATTACAAATGCATAATCAGCATTTATTATTTCTTGGACAAGAACAGCCATGCAAAGGTAATCGTGATCGAGCTTGACTTTTCTGGTGCTGAAGTATGCCCTCTCGTTCCATTTTGAAGCCCACACCTTCTTTATAGCTGTCCATGCTTGCTCCCACCTCTCCGAACCTTCATCACCGGGCCAAGGCATGCTGGACTTTTTCATGGTATCTTTGAGCTCTTTCACCTGGAGATTACTCAAATAATGAACAACTGCTACTTGAACGAAATATACCAAATTTTGTCTTAATTAATCAAATGTGGCAACAATTAACAAGTTAATTTGTCGTTCGTATTATTAGAGACAAAATTATCAAGTTATATATATCTCGTAAATATTATAAATTTTAAGTCAATAAAAAAGGCGCCTGAGGACATACCAACTGCGGTGGAGCATTAAGTTCTAAAACCGTGTCACGAATTTCTCCGAGATCACTGACGTTCCCTTCATCTAATTTGCTCTTCAGAGTTTGCAACTTTTTCGCCACTGTCTGCAAACAGGAAGAAATTTTATCTCATTCTTAGTCACAATATAAACCTGAGTCAGTCTTGAGAAAACCATTCTTTACAGAAAGCATTTCTTCAGCAGTAGACGGGGAAGAAGTTTGACCTGGTTTATATCGTTGGAAAGGACTTTTTCAAAAACACCAAATGGTAAGGCAACAGAAGTTGGAATGTTAACCCATGATGGCAGTTTTCCTTTAAGATGAGCAATATTGCGTGATTTGGCTCCAACCTGCAAAGATTTGAATCATGTACGAGATATAAGGCTAGCACAATTCTTGAACGTTATATCATCATCATTGTTATTTGTAAACAACCAAAAATCTATAGAATACTAACCATTTCGTTAGTGAACTCCTCGGCTGTTATTGCATATTTGCCAGCAAACTGCTTTTTAACCAAAGTCAGAGATGGTGCTGATGAGACTTCTTTGGAGCCGGTCGAAGTAGCTAGCTTGCTCTCTTTCACCACACTGCATTCAAATTCAAACGGGAAGTTCATCCTTCATCTTCACAAACCTCATATGCAAGGAGAGAAGATGGAAACTCATTTTTATGTTGGATAATGGTGCGTGTGTACCACAATTACCTATATACGACATCTGCAGAAGTAGGTTTTAACTGCAATAACTTTCCTTCATTTGCCTGAAGGTCCGCCAATATATTTTGATCAAAGCACGTGGCGAAACAAACCTATCAAAGAACACATTTGGAAGGGTCTCATTTTTGGGTATTTCATATTTCAACTCATCACGCTCATGCAAATGCAACACAAACATATAACGCAAGTACTACCTTACTATTACGTGCCCGAACAGAAACGTGGGACAGAACATCAGGCATGTCGGGTGTCAGCACAGCAACAGCACCGTCGGGGATTTCTTCTTCCCCTCTAACAGATTTGGCCACCAATATTGTTGGTTTTGAGTAAGTTTTATTCTGAACAGACAGCAACTCATCAACCACAACAACATATCCTGTAGCTTCAACCGGACAGATGACCTGCCAACTGAACATAAAAATTTTGCATTACTACAGGGTTGTTCGCAAAAATTTCTATGTTTCGATACACAAAGTATAAGCTAAAGTTGTAAAAAGCGGTGAGAGTTTGGAAAGAAAAGTTTTAACAGTAAAAATGAAAAAACAGTTGAGTGTCCCAAAAGAAAAGAGAGCTAAGAGCTTTAATTAAACTAAACCAACTTTCATTTACTTGCAAAAAGAACCTAGAAGCTGGAAATTGGTCCTTAAATGTTTCTAGCCTTTAGCTTATGTCAGCTTCAATATAAATAAAAGTTGGCTTCATTTACTTAAAAAAAGAACCTAGAAGCTGGAAGTTGGTCCTTGGATGTTTCTAGCCTCTAGCTTATGTCAACTTCAAGACAAGCAAAAGTTGGTTTTTAAAACACTCCCACAGCGCTTAAGAATATCAAGAAGTGCCAAGTGTATTTATTAATTTTGAGTTTGCTAAAACTAAATGGATTTGTACTGCTAACTTATTGGAGAATTATTTTGGGCAATATTTTTTTCTTTGGATGGTGCAAACCAACTTTTTTGAAGTATTGTAAATTATATCAACCTTCCTAGATTTGCAGTTTGTCGAAGAATTGGGTCCAGTCGGTTAAGGAGGGAGGATAGTGAAGCAGCTGATCCTGCCCGAATCATTTCTTCAGTAAATGTACTGACCTACATGAAGTAGACACAGATGTTATATACTTTAAGGAGTCACCTGAGAAGGGTGAAGCAAATTTACAACATAATAAAAGATTGTTAAAGCAACATACCACCCACTGATCAACTCCAAGAAGTGCACCCAGATACTCAGCAGATGGTTGAAGTAGTTGTTGGTATGACTCAGCTTTGCTTGCAAGTGCAAGCCGAGTTCTGTCGAGGATTGATTTAGCAAACAAGGCCCAGTCATTGTTTTTGCTCTGCAACATGCTAAGAGCTTGATTCCACCCCTTAATAAAAAAGATAGATCAAATATTAGCGAACTAAAGGATTATTGTTGCATAGAAAGGTAAACCAGTAAACATAAACAATTAATATAATGCTCCTGACTGATGCAAAAAGTCACCTTTACGCAATAAATGAGATCTTCATTATTATCCACCGAAAGAGTAAGGTTCTCAACAATAAGAGAGATGAAGTGCATGATTTTCTGCAGAAAAACATGTTGATGTTGATTAGATGAATAATATGACGAAATTCTCAAGGCAAGAATTCTTTGAAGACATACATACATAAAGTTAACCAAATAGAAAGCAAAACCATGTAGGTAAAAATCTAAACTTTATCATAGCATACCTCAGGGCTTGCATTACTCAATTCTTCATATCCACGTTCCACGGCTGTCCTAACTGTAGAATCAAGGGCAAGATCTAGGAATATGAGATCCTTAAGACGGTCTTTCGGGTGGGATAGTACTGGTCTAAGCTCCTCACGAGCCTCTAGCAATCCCTGGATATAAGATTATTTGAAATTCCTTTAGAACTGATCAGATTAGATGGTTGGAACAAAAAAATAGTATAACCTGACAAAAAAGTTTATATACCTCTAGAAGGGGTTCTACATTTCTATCTTCAACGTGCGAAACAACAAACTGTAATAGTTCCTGTTTTTCATAGTCATACGAAGTTAACAGAATATCACTTATGTTTTCATTTTGTGGGGTATAAGGAAATCTTCCTTTCATAATGGACACAGATATACATACCGGAAATCCAGATGGCAACCCAGATACTGGATTGATGTGCACCCCAACCATGAAGCCTTGTCCCTGATATGAATTAGAGACACTTAGTTAAATTATCAAAGGAACAAAGACAAGTAATACAGATCACACAGACTGGATTTACCTCATCTCTGTAGCCCATGCAATTTGCAACAGCAGACTCAAGATCTGCCCCTGAATGTACTGCCTGCATGGGCATACATGTCGGATTAGAACTTCAAAACGAAAAGGGTAGGAACACTTGCAAAAGAACAGGAAATCTAACTAATACATTTACTATTGCGATCCTGCTATATTAGCGGAAATTAATCAATAGAGACTAATAGACTATTCATGTCTCTTTGCAGGCATTCTATTATGGAGATTCCAAATTTCAGAATTTCAGGTTTAAAATCTAACCTTCAATGTTCTCATGTAATTTCCAAGATCCCTCAGAAGTCCATCCTTTTGATTACTCCTAAAATTTGGTTCGTTATGGATTGCACGGTCATAACTAAGAAGCCGCTCTTTTGTTATGCCGTTATCGTTCAAGGTTTTCCAATAAACACCAATGTCAAAGTCATTCTTGATGTAATCAAGCAGTGCCTGTGGAAAGAAAGGATGTGGTAAGAATTCCTATTGTCTCATTGCTCATGATAGGTTTTTAATCATTTCTCCAAATACCTGACAGATTACAACATCATCAGGACTGGTGTTATTGTGTAGCTTTTGATGCCACTCTTCCATCATTCCACCTTTGCAGTCATTGTTTCTCTGCAATTCAATTAAAATTTGTTGGTCTCATTATCCAAATACAAATTGAAGAATATTAAGGAAAACAAAAAAAATTCACGAATAAAACCTGAATGACTAGAATTTCATCCCTTATACGCTGCCCCACATCTCCTTCCCCTCCACGGCCAACAGTTGACATTATCATACGCAAGATTTCCCGATAACGTGGCTGACTACTGTAGACATTCTGTAGCAAGTCTACAAGCCTGTCCTGTGCTTTGCTTATCTCACTGCACCAAAAGAACAAAAATGAAAAAGAAGACAGCAAATTACAATGGAATCTTGAGTAATAAAAAGACACTACCAAAGCTCTTCAAGATAGCTTTCTTCTCGAAGGACAAATAGAAACCACACTCTCGGAATATAGAAAATCATTAGTATGGATAATTAGTTGACCATAAATAGGATGACTGTAGTAAAAAAAGGACCATTCAGATTTTCGGGAAGTGGACATATTCAAGCAAACAAGGAAATGCTGGATCCTACCGTGGTTTTACGTTGTAGTTTTTGTTCCAGATCAGTTGTCTCGTGGCCATGTATCTCATCCACACAAGGATTCCGGCCAGACCGGTTTCACCAGCTTTAGTTGCTTGTTCCATCAAGTCGGCTGCAATATTGAATCTGTGGACAAGAATATCATTTATTCTCTCATAGATGGAAAAGAAAACAGTGCTGAAGAAAGGAACTTTTAATAATGAGATTGCTCACCGATGCATAAATGACTTCTGCGCTTCACTCTCCAATGACGCTATTTTATCTAACAAATATTTTGCTGTTCCTTTCCCATCCCCAGCGTCAATCTGGATACAAAGCAAGAAGAAAACTTAGTTAATACCTTAATGGAAAGAGAAATAAAACAATTAATGGTAATTATTGGAGAAACGAACAGAAGGATCCACACAAGAACCTTTGGAACTGCTGCAGCTACATTGTTGAACTCTGCATAAAAGTCTGACCCTTGGTTCTTTACCCAGTTCCCACTAGACAAAAGAACAAATGGCATCCCCACGTAGCTTCCATCTTCAATTGTGATTTCTAATGATTTGACCTGGAAGACAGTTGAAGTAACAGATTATTTCTCGAAGGTGACTGATTAGTTATCCAGCTAATGGCAATAAGGCACACAGATAATAAAGTGCATGAAATGTCGAAATTCAAACCTTTCCAAATGAACTGGCTGCAAATTTCGTTTCGGCAGCCTTGTCTTCAGATACTGAATCAGGAGGCAATACAGTAGCTGGAGGTGTCTGTACAAGATCCAACCATCTTATAAGTTCTCAGAAGAAATTATATACTATCAATAAATTTGTTAACCTGGTCAATTAGCTAGATTCAAACTTTTATTGATTAAAATTAGCACATACTGTCCATTCTCCAGGTCTTTTGGACAAAGCCCAGTGAAGAACAGGCTCCGGAAGATCTGTAGCCAAATAAACTTTCGTCTTGCCGGAGGACTTGGCTACAAGCACCTTCAGAAATTATTGAATAAAAAACGGGTGAGAAAAAATTTATGCAAAAATGTTTCAACTAGAAATTGGCAAGTTGTAGCTAACTCACCATGAGTTCCTTATCTCCAAGCTTATAATTACTTTTGTTCACAACTTCTCCATCAAGTTGATCTTCCTTATCTTTTCCAAACTGCTCAATTACAGAAAGAACTTGCGGTTCTGGGGGTATATTATCCTCTGCAGGCCTAGACTGAAACTTACTCAGGAGCTGCAGTAAATCCCTGTTCTTGCGTTGAATCCTTGGACCACTAAAGTTCGGTCTATTTTCTGGTTGCTTATTATTCTTCAACACTGCATTGTCATCAGGAATTTTACTCTTAGTTTCAGACACAGGTTGCTTCATACTCTCGCTCGTATCATTTGGGCTAGTCAATTTTGCCCGAAGGCTCTGTATGGAAGTACCCCTAGCTAATTCTTCCAACAGCTCCATTCGAGCTGCCTCATACTCCTCCTGTAGACGAAGTATTTTAACAGAAACATAATCAATATCTATAAACATATACTTAACATCCCACAGAAAAAAAAGGTTCAGCATGAGAAATAAAAAAATATTGCTGCAGATGTCAAAACTTATAGACTTGACGAAGTTCACCAAACTATATCAGTTATGGTACCAGTATCAAAACCTACATTGCCTTCAGACATTTTGATAAGCATTGTCAAACATCTTACAGTTCCTATAAACTTAGTATGAACATATTTCCCAATCTCATATGATGTAACTTAATGTACTCGAATACACATGTATATTATATTGCACCCACTCGTCATCTGTAAAATAGAAGACCAAAAACCGTTAAAAACGAGTTATGCCTACACATATTCTGTGCACAGAAAAAATAATATATCAAACTTTGAAAAGAAAAAGAAAGCAAGGAGCTTGAACTCGACTTTCTCAATTAAATCCGGAAGTTTGTGACGAGCATAAGTGTTCTGCAAGACTTCATGCTAATTCCTACACAAAGAAACTAACATACCTTCTCTTGTTTTGGGGAGTACATTTGTTTACCCTTCCTCTCCCACCTCAAATATGCTTGAATTTGTACAAGGTCCTCAGGAACCGAGACATCTATGGTCCTCAGATTTTTTGATGGCAATTTAACAAGAAAATTACCTCCGCCATTCTTGTACCTGAACATGGAGCTTTTCTTGAAAATACTGTTTTTAATGACATGGTTCATAAACGAACCTGGAATATTTTCAAAAAAATGATTCCTTACCATTTATTCTGGGCTTCGTCAAAAATAAGAAACTCTAGAACTTGTATTGCAGGATCATCAATCTCTATTCGTAGGATCGCATTTGAACCAGACTAGAAAAGATCACCATACAAAAACCATGTTATTTTCTGACTTCTGTGGCAAACTAAATTATTAGATTAGTTGAGCTGAACCGACAATCTGAAACTTACTTTCACAAAAGGACTCCTGAGTGCTTTGTTCTTATACACCATACTTCCAACTGGACGACGTTGTGGAAGTGTCCAGTTACTGGGAAAATGAAAAGGCCAAAGATGATGGAAGTTCAATAATATAAACATTAAAATTTTATGTTGATCGCGGATGGAAGTTGACAATAATGAGATTTCTTATACCATCTGGAACATACCCTTGTTGGCCCTTTATTGCTCCCCAGTGCAGAAGTAAGCTGCTGCTATCACTTGTAACTAGAATATTTACTAGCGTAACAGATCCTGATGGGGTAACATCAATCTGCTCAATGGCATCCAAATATTCTATTGTTAACAGAAATGAAATGCATTTACTTTATATCCAACATTTTCAGCATCAACATATTTACCTCTAATTCAAGATTCCCACCAAGATTGTACTTCTCTGCAATCTGCGTGGTGGGGAAAATAAGTAGAAAAAACATAGAATGTGAGCTAAAAGAAAATTATGATGGAAACAATAACGAATCCTGCATAAGTTACCATTAAAAAAAAATCTACTAACTACACACATCAAAAAGGAGTAACTAACAGTTAAGTTTTTTGAGTTATTACCACAGAAGATGCATCAGTGGCCAAAACAGCCCGAGGTGAACTTGAAACACCACGCTGCTTCCCCATTCTTAATTTAGTTTTTTGCACGGTCAATCTGGTACCATGAAACTTAGTTAATATAGGTGATTTGTGTGTAACTGAATTTGCTTGAGGAGGGAAAAAAGTATTTCCCCCCGGACAAGTCGAAGAATTGATTCGACTTTGATGCTCCAAAACCGTTGGAAGAAAACTCTGAGGCAGCAAGTTATTCCCTATCGAATTGCTCATCTTCGCTCTTTCCTATAAGATCAACACAAACAGACACATATAGCCAATGTCTTTTTCACCCAAAAAAAGAGAATAAAAAAAAGGGAAGAAAGAAAGAAAGACAGAAGAGCATATCTGACTCCTTCAACATCACAAGATACCAATAAACGTCTATAAAATCTGAATTGTGTTCCTCTTCCACACACACACGGTCTAGCCAGATTAGAAGTTGTAGTATTAGATTTATCTCAAGTTACAGGATTAGGACTCTGAATCTATTTGCTATACGGCTATACCTCACTAATCTCTCTATATATAACAGAGGTTAGGACTTCTCTACATACACCACAACAACAAAAATATTCAGTTTATAATCCGCTCAACAAACGTATACAACAAAAAGAAAAGCCTCATTCATCAGAATCATCCATCACATTCAACACACACACAGACGCACGCAAACACACAGTACGCAAGCATCCGAGCCCAAATCTGGAACAAATCAAAAAACTTCAACTCAAAGAGAGGAATACTTGAGCTTTTAACTCCACCTATATCACATTCAAAATCCAGCAACATACTTCTACATTCACAGCAGAAAATCAACTCAAAACTTCAACGAAAAATCACGAAGAACAAGCAATCCTCAAAGATCCTTCCAAAAACTAAAAAGGTAAAATCAAAGCTTAGTTCATACGAAATCAAAATGCAGCGACAAACAATCAAAGTCTCCAGTTGCCAAAATCAAAGCAAGTGAAACGGTAAAACTTACCTCAATACAATCACAAAAGTGTACGTATAGAGAGAGAGAGAGGAGAGAAAAGATCTGGCAAAGAAAGCAAAGCTCGAAAAGGAAATTGGAAACTGCAATACTTATCTGAAAATGAAGGAAGGGACACGTGGCGCTTTTTGAGAGGGACACGCCCAATAAAGGTGCGGGACTGAGGGGACTAATCCCGGCGAAGGATATTTATAGCTTAGATTTTGGGTCTTTCTATGCCTTTTTCTATTATTAGATTTCCAATAAATGTGTGATGCTAATTTTTTAATTATTCTTAATACTACAAAACCTCATAAATGTATGTCTCATTTTCAAATTTAAATTTATATTTTCTCCTTTAGAGTTATGACTGTACGGATATAAGAATACAAACACGACATTAAATAGACTGATCGTATGACGATAAATTCTTTTAATTGAATTCACCATATAAATAGGTGTCAAACATAAATAGTGGTTGATATGATCTGACAAAATAAAATAATATTTAAAAGTGTTTATATATCATAAATATAAATCAACACATATCACTAGAATAGATATTTTTTTAAAAGGCAATTTTTTGGAGTAGGTTCTAGATTGTATGATTTATAATTTATTGTAAGAATAATTGAGTTAGTGATCACAGATAAAAACACATACTATCTGAAATGACGTGATACTTTTTGTAAAATTAAAATGAGCTTAAGCGGTTTAAAAATTGATAATTAGATTTTATTTAGAATATATGTATTTATATATAGTAGATAATAGTATAATATTGGGGAGTAATACATAATAAACATGAAGATCATAAATATCTTTTTGTTACTTTTATGATATTTTGTACGGGATATTTTTGTGGGATTATCTTGTTGTGACAAAATTCGTGGCTCCAAATTTAGACGTGAGACTTTTCTGAGAGGAAAGAAGAAAATTGGAATTTGAATTGTTGAGTTTTGGAGTGCATTTTACATGATTATTAAGCTGTGGATATCTTTTTTTAAAAAAATTTATAATAATATTAGAGGATATTAAACCCTTAATTTGTATAATATGTCTATATGTATATTTCCGTATTATGTACCCCCCCCCCCCCTCTCCTTCACACCCACAAAGAAATAATATATGACTTCTAAAATTTTAATTATCTTTCTCTGAAAAATAAAAGCACTTCTTCATGCAATAATAAATAAGAAGGTTATTAATTATTCTTTATTCTTTTTACTTTTTCTATTTTACTAAAATAATGTATTAAAAAAGGTGCATTTTCTGAGATAAAATAATATCTATTCATCCTTTAATTTTTGACGTATTTAAAATATATAACAACGTTTCATGAAATTATACACGTAAATGCTTAATTTATGTTTCAATTAATTTTAATGTGGAATATGCTATAAATGACAAACATTTTGTACTTTAATCTTATAATATATTTTCTTTCTTTTTCAGTACTATAGTTAGAGAGAAGATCAATTGGCTAATTTGCTTTAACTAATTTATCTGGTAATTCATAATTGCTGCTGACAAATGTTGTTTCATGTAATTAACTAGATTTATTTTGTTTTGAATTCTGACTGCATTAGGATGTATTTATATTTATAAAAAATAAGAAATTTTTTGGTAATTGCTAAACAATTAAGGAAAGCACGAATACCTATTCAGCTTTATCGTGCCAAGAGAAGCCTGCAATTGAAGCAATCCCGACAACCTTTTCCAGATACTATAATTATAAATATTTTATTTGGATTCAACTTAGGGAAACGAGAATAATTGTACCCAAGTTATCAAAATAATAGTGCAATTTTTACTTACAATTTAGTTGTATAGTTATTATCTCTGATATTCTGTAACGTGGAAACATTTTTGAAAACATTATTTTGCAGTGTTGCATTGTTTTGGATATGTATTATGTGAAAAAGAAAATTAGAAATTTACATTGATATTTTTATATTTTCCGTATATATATATATATATATATATATATTTTTTTTTTTTAGGGGGAAACGGTCAGGACGATCGTGAGGTTTTAAGCGAGGTCCTCACCTCCTTTATTCATCACCGAATCAAAGAAATTACAATGTAGTGCAATTCATGGATCAGTTACGCTAAAATATGCGAAATGCCCACCCCTGATATAATAATTGAGAATGGGGTACATGTGGGCATAATGTTTAGAGTAATCATAAATACAATCTTCATGACGACCTTGCCCTCTTCTCCATCTCAGCAAGGTAGTATTATTTTGATAACCCCTGTTACCATCGAGGCTAGTGGCGTCCTTGGGATTATTATCCATGGTAATCGGTGTGAAGCTTTTAGTAATCGGAGTGAAACGTTTTAAGAACCCGTCAATTACATAGTTGCATGCTATCCCCGAGGGGAATATTTGTTTCTTCATGCTCCAACTTTGAGTCTTATCTTTGTCTCTTTCAGCCTGCATCCACCAAACAACCTTCTCGGCCTTATGTGATCAAGTTCATTATCAAATGAAGGGATAAACTTATAAGATATATCACACATCGCTAATTGGTGGTTCCACCTATTGAAAGAAGTAGTAAGAGTTGCTGCAGTTAAATGTTGCTGCAACCCAACTAACCTCGCCTTTTCCATTTCCATAGATATTCCATTCATTCTTATAGGAGCCTTCTGTCCCCCACTCCTTATATCAACCTGCCAAATTAACAAACCTTCCCTGGGCCAAATCATGTTAATAAAAGCATCATGGAAGCAAAATAGATTATTAAAGATAATATCGCACTTCCAGTTGCTATAATTAAAATGACAAATTATATTACCTGACCCATGAGCATTCTTTGCGTCAATCATCTTAAACGGAGGTTTGGTATGTTCCATTTATCCATTCTTATTAGACCTTTGAGTTTAGGCGGTAACTCAGCCCCCGAAAAAGACCACTCCATCTGAGTCGACGAGCCCTGTTTGGCTAAATAGTCAGCCACCATGTTCCCTTCTCTATAGATATGAGTCAATCTAATTTGGAACAGTTTTGTAAGTTCCTATAGCTGTGTAAGAAGCGATTGGACCTTCCAGTTTCCCGGTGAACCTCTCTTTACCATGTCAATTAACACACTAGCATCCAATTCCGCCCATATATCGGTAACGCCCATTGTGATCGCCATCTTGATTCCTTGTAGTAACGCAGCTACCTCAGCATGGACGTTAGAAGGGGAACAAATCCCGTTGTTTTAGGCTGCCAAGACCGTCCCATTGTAGTCTCGGATAACTACCCCTATGCCCGCTGGACCTGTCTTTTGATGTTGAAAGCGGAAAATCTTTTGCCTTGGTGCTTACTTATATTTCTCTCTGTCCAATAGAACCAAAGAATAAGGGCAGGCACCATGATTCTCACATGTCGATTGGAACTAAACGGGGACGATCTTATCCAGGACTTGAGCTTCGTTTGAATATCCTGCGTCTCAGATACCTGCACATGAAACAAGTTATCAAAATATTGCCACACTTCTTTAACTTTGTTATTTAAAGAAAAACATGGCTTATTGTTTCCTGCTCGTTGCAACAAACACATATTGACGGGAACACCAATCCCTTTCGGAGTAACCTCTCATCAACTGGAATCCAATAATGCAATAATCTCTAAAGGAATACCATACCATGATCGTCGGTGTTAAATTAATAGACCAAATAGCACTCAGGAATTCCGATCTCTCAACCCTACCCCGTAGCTTATTCCACGCTGAAGTCAATGTGAATTTACCATCAATGCTACCTCTCCAAATACACATGTCTTGCAGACCTCTTCGTATTGGTGTTGGGACTAATATTGAAAAATTTTCACTTTGGGACTATATTTGTCGAAAAATTAAAAGCGTGGGACTATTTAAAATCTACGGGACTAAAAAAAATTGACTTATTTTATACGGGACCAAAAATGCAATTTTCTCAAAATTTTACTTCTTGTTGATTTTGTAAATTGTTATTTTTAAGCTTCGCCCCACCCCCACCCACCAAAACTACCTATAATGCTATAAATTTTTCCTAAACTTCACTTCAATTTGAAAAACATTATCCTTTGCTCCAAAAGAAAGCATGAAATAAATTGTTTTAACATGATATTTAAAATATTGTGAAATTTCAATTACATCTCTTCATACTAACGTTTCATCCCCACCAAAGTATAGAAGTTTTCATATATAAGTATACTCTGCATAATTTTATTTTATGGTTCGCGATCATAATTTAATCATTATTCTTATACTCAATCAAAAATGGAGATTTCTCTCAACGACGCAAATAATTCATCTCAAGAGAAATTCACACTTCAGATGGACTCCGAGCACAAAACCACCGTATCCCGCCTCTTCTCCATGACGGTGTCGCATATACGCGTCTTCTATATTTAGAAAATTTTAAAACTTTTAAACAAATATAGATCAAATTCATTACGTATTTTAGAAATTCTTATTATCATGATTCTTAATTAAATTTTTCTCGATTTAACCTCTAACAAAACAACTTAAGAAGTCAACTCGGAAGAAAAGGAGCTCTTATCGCCTTGTCTCTGCTCGAATTGCTAGCATTCGATCAATTACTCGAGCTTTTAATAAGCCATTGAACCCCGCGCGGGAACCCTAACCTAAATTGTCTGATGAAACCACTCATCTCTTTCCTTTAAAAAGGATCTTGGGAAAGTCTGCCATCCCAACATATTTTACCATAAGGAAATCTAGTTAATTGTTTTGCTAGCACCTTATATGTGATCCGTTTTACAAATTAATAGGAATTGATCTCACGTGTTAAAGAAAAGCTCAATATTACAAAAATGTTAATACCTGCGAGACTATATGACACATAATTGTATTTTTACCAAAATTATCGATAGCGGTATGTTATAATTGTAACATTGCACCGTGGTTTATAAAAAAAATTGGATTAAATGATAAATTATAAAAAGACGCAAAATTCGAATGACAAAAAAAAATCCCTAAATATTATGACGAAAACTTGAGATGATTTAATCATGGAAAAATAAAATTGAAGCAATTTATATAATATGGTTGACGACTCTATAAATATCCCACCAACGGAAATTGACCCACGAAAACAGTGGGCCTTTCCTGGGCCAATTGAATCGCCAACTAATTTTTTTTAATTATTTTAAAGAGGATCAATCACCAACTAAACTTAACTAGAAAAAATGATTTCAAATATACTATTCCTCATTTATACATTCTACCACATTGAATGTGTCATGCAATCAACGAGTTAAATACATAATAGACTGTGAATTATGAACAATTCTTTTTTTTTTCCGTTAATTCATCTTAGAAAAGTTCTAATAGTTGAATTACTATGTAATCACATAAAAAATATATATATAAAACACCTATTATAAATGGAGATGGGGAGTGACATGTTGGGGAATCGTCCCGCCACAACTTAGAGTCTTGATATTGACATGTTTAGTGTACATATAATTTATACTCGATCTTTGAATTTAAAAGATATAGAATATATATATTCATAAAAGAAGCTTTTCTTTTCAGCATGTGGCAATTGGCAAACTTTCAGGATAGAAGAAATTCAAGATGAATTTATGAGTAATTCTTAAAGGAAATATTGAATTTAATTAACTCAAATGAATATTATCTTTCAAGTTTTATGGATGTATACATGTGGATCGTGTACAAAATAGACTGAAACTGCACCAAGTATTATCATGATTATATCGTTGCTGATGGTCTTATCATTTTCTCCAATTGTCTAATTTTAACATCCGAATTGGTCTATTTTTTTGACAACCAAGCCCCTCAAACGGGAATATTATTGCAAATCATTTTAACACTAAACAAAATACAAGAATAAAAATTAACACAGGTCGAAGCCGCAATTCCAACAAATTTGTGAGCTATTATATTAGCATCACGTCTAATAAATGAAAAACGAACCTTAGGATTCGATTCCTTGATATTGCTCCTTCTAAGTATCGTAGGTCCGAACTGATTCGTAGCCGCCTTTTCTTCGGATTGAGAAGAACAATTATTTTGGCCTACCGCAGATAACTCGGCCAAAAATCTGAAACTAACTAAACTTTCATACGAAAGAGACAAAACTTTCATACTGAAGAAACAAAAGTAAACATAATAAAAAAGAAAAAACACACCAGAAAAAATCATCGGCAGAGCAGATCTCCCTGGATGAGTAAAGACAAATCTGAAAAGATGACAGTAGAAGATTGACAACAAATTTCGGCGGATTTCGACGAAATAAATCGAAAAACGAGTTAATCCGACGGTAGAGTAATAAATATTCTCCACCGCCGGATCAAAACCTTCAATTGATTACCTTTTCTTGAATCGAGCCGCCTAAATTAGGGTTTAGAAACCAAGAAAAAAAGAAAAGAGAGAGAAGACAAGAGGGAGAGAAAATTTAGGGTTAACATCCGAATTGGTCTATTGAATCAGCACTTAATTACAATTTTATTGTTTTACACGGAATGAAGCTAGAATTGCATAAATACATAAGAGACTACAAACTACCAAGAAAAACAAAATCATATCCTAAATTAAAAAATCGTGGTTCATTGCTTTTTCTATTTTTTTGTTTTTTTTTTAATTTTAATGGTTAATATGCATATTTAAATTAAAGTTTCATATATTTTTCTTTTTTAATATCCATATAGTTTTTAATTATTTCTTAAACATAGCATTATTTTAATGAAAAATATTTTTCCTAAGTGGCCAAAATGGATAACCACGTCATTAAAAAATACTAAGTAAGATACACGTGGTATACATGCATGTGCAATTTTCCGACGTATATACGTCACTTTTCCGACAAGATTTATCGTCTTGTTCACTCACAACTTATATGACACATATGTATCCCATGAGGTATAAAACTAGTCTCTTTATATATAGTGATTTTATCACCCAAATCAATGTAAGCCCTAACTTTTATTGTGTTTGCACGATCGAAATGAATCCAGAATCCCATAAATTAGTCATACGCAAGTAATTATGCATCTATCTCTTATATAAGTCAAACTTTAAATATTCTGGAAGCACGTACGAGAGTATATGACCTATAAATTATCTAAAACGATAGTTATAAATACCTTCTAAGATTTAATTCAATTATGAAAAAAAAATCACATTTTAAAAATTACAAAAGAAAAACACCCAGATGATCGGATAATGTTTTATAGTATTTGTTCAAAGCTTATGGTATTTCTATTCATTTTTCAACTACCAATTTTTCTTTTTATAATGAAATTAAAGTGAGTAGTGTATTCGTAATTATCTCTTTTATAAAGAATGCTGCTAGTACGAGTCAACCTTTCTACTAATTCCAATAAATTAAAATAAATTAAATTGGGATAATTACGAGCTGCCCCTTGAGGTTTGGCGATATTACAGATTACCCTTTGAAGTTTGAGAAATTACGAACTCCTTCCTGACCTTTACACTATCTCTTACAAATTTCACCACCGTTAATCACACCGTTAAAATTCAAACTTATATTTCAGATATACCCTTAGGGGGTATATTGTAATTTTATTTAGAATTTAATGATATAATTATAGTATTAGGTAATTTTGAATTTTTTATATTTAAAAAGTTATTATTTAATTTAATATTTTATCTATAAATATAAATTGCATTAGATATTTTATGCATATATTATTTATATAAAATATGATAAATTATAAATTCTCTTTTATATTTATATCTTAGTTTTAAATATATTTTGTACAAGCCCACTTAAAATTAATTTAAAATAATTTATTTGCAATTATAACAAATTTTCCCTC
>JBBMKE010000009.1:600279-626705 GCA_037834125.1 Lippia alba
AAACTTTTCAATCTCTACATAGCGCTTTTCAGCACCTTGTAAAGTTTTGCTCATATAGTATACGGGTAGATGTTGTCGCTCATGTACTGCGATGAGCACGACGCTCGTAGCCTCCAAAGAGACATAGATAGACAAACAGGCATTCGCCTTCCATTGGTTTTGTTAAGAGAGGTGTACATGAGAGGTACCGTTTCATGTTCTGAAGAGCTTTCTCGCATTCACTGGTCCATGCAAAGTTTTGAGCGCTGCGTAAGATTTTGAAGAATGGCAAATTCCTATCAGCGGCCCGATAAATGAATCTGTTGAGAGAGATTATTTTCCTTACCAACACTTGAACTTCCCTCACATTTTGAGGTGAGGGATATCCAGGATTGCCTTGATCTTCTCTGGGTTTGCTTCGAATTCCTCGCTGGCTAACCACGTAGCCCAGAAACTTGCCGCCTCGAACCCCGAAGGTACACTTTGAGGGGTTGAGTTTCATCCCAAACTGCCTGAGAATACTGAATGCTCGACGGAGGTCACTCAGGTGAGAGTCCTGACGCTTGCTCTTAACAATCATATCGTCCACTTAAACTTCCATGAACCTCCCTATCTCTGACTCGAACATTCGATTAACAAGACATTTATAAGTAGCTCCGGCGTTTTTGAGGCCAAATGGTATAACCAAGAAACAATATACTCCCACATGCACCACAAATGAGATTTTTGGGCGATCCTCGGGAGCCATAAAGATTTGGTAATATCCTTGGAAAGCATCCACCATGCTCTTGAGCTCACAACCCGCGGTCGAATCCACCAATTGGTCTATGCATGGCAGAGGATAGGGATCCTTCGGGCAGGCTTTGTTCAAGTCCGTGAAGTCGTTGCACATGCGCCATTTGTTTGCACTTTTGGGCACGAGAACAACGTTGTAGAGCCATTTTGGGTAGAGAATTTCCTTAATGTACTGAGCGTCGAGCAATTTATTAACTTCTTTTTCAATTACCTGTTTCTGAAATCCATGAACGTCTCTTTTCTTCTGCTTAATGGGCTTGAAGGCAGGATCCACGTTGAGCCTGTGTACTATGATGCTCGGATCGATGCAGTGAGATCCGAGGCCTTCCACGCAAAAACATCCAAATTCTCCTTGAGGAAGTCAATCATCATGACTTGTGCTGGCCCCTCGAGGTTTGAACCTATTTGGGTAGTTTTCTCTGGGTTGCCAGGCTCTAACTCGATGGTTATGTATTTTTCTGTGGGCTCAATTTTGACTTCAGGTCGTGGTGCTTCGAGCACTCTCTTCTTGCCAGTGAGGTGATTATCTATTTCTCCGAGGGTTGATCTTTCTCACAGTTGGAAGATTTTTCGACCGCTCCTGGGAGAGCGCTATCTACTGCGGCCTTAGCTCCCATCTTCTTGTTCTTTTTTTGTAAAGTTTTGCTCGTTTTTGCTTGGGCGCATCTTCATCTAGCTTGGGCAAGTCCACTGTTTTCTTCATGGAACCAGGTTGGATCGTTTGCTTGGGTTTATGACTCTGAAAGGAGAGGATTTAACACTCCCAAGCTTCTTTTACATTGCACAACACTTCTCCTATTCCCTCGGGAGTGGGGAACTTGAGTTTTTTATGGTAGATGGAGATTACGACCTTGAAGTCGACAAAGACTGGTCGTTCGATGATGATGTTGTAAGACAAGTCCACCTCTACAACTGCATAAAGAACGTTGAGCGTTTTACACTATGGGCCACGACCAAAGGAGGTGGCCAAGCGTATCTGTCCGCGAGGGACAATCTCGGAACCCCCAAAGCCAATGGGGGCTGTTCTGAGGGGTTCGAGGGGAATGTTTTTGATGTTTATCTTTTGAAACGTTGAGTAAGCCAAAACATTAACTGAGCTTTCACTATCAATGAAAACTCGCTTTACAACATGATTGTGCACATCCAAACTAACCACCATGGGATAGTCAGAAGTCTCGCTGACCCCATGGGGTATTACAATATACTTTAGGTCCCTATTTATGAAACCAACAATGTCGTTGGTTGGCTTCCAAAGAGTATATAGATTTAACTTTATGGGACCTCTGATCATAACTGCGCACGAAGTGGTGGCGGGAAGCATTGGAATCTCCTCTCGAAGGTCCACCAGCGATCATGTGGATGACCGCATAGGGCTGATTTTCGAGCTCTGCCGCATTCTGCTTCCCTCGGTTACTCCCCTCGGTTTGGTGAAGGGGAGGACTTCTTGAGCTTGAGCGACTCCTTCTCTCGTTACGTGCACGCACGACGCAATGTTCGTCAAATCACTTGAGGGCCCTCACAAACTCCTTAAGGTGCCCTCCAGCGATGAGCCTCTGGATTTCTGCCTCGAGCTGGAGGAAGTCATTCGTGTCGTGCCCATTTTGTTAATGGAAGACACAATATTTTTCTGAGTGCCTCTGAGATTCGATTTCTCTCATCTTGGGCGGCCTTTTGAAAAGCTTCTTGTCCGCCAAAAAGTATACTTCTACAATGGGCCTGTTCAGCGGGATGCACTCATGCTCATGCCTCCGGGGTGGTGATGGGTTCCTCTTGGTGTTAGAGGGGCTACGGCGGCGACCATTCTTGTTTGGCTCGCCCCTCTCTAGGGCCCTTACCATTGGAGAGGGGTTGGCCAAGGCATGCTCTCAGGCTTGGTACATATCTTTGAGAGTGAAATAGGAATCTGCTATTTCCCTTAGCTCTAGCAAGGTGCATGGCTTTCTCTTAGCCACTTCCTCCACAAACTCCTTGCTAACATAGTTCTTCAGGTTGATGGACTGAAACAACACATGTCTGATGAAGTCCATCGACGATCGATCTACCAACAAGATCTCTTTGTTGAACCACCCCATGAATGACCTGAGGGTCTCCTTAGGCCCTTGTATCAAGTTGTAAAGCATGATCGTGTCGGGGGCTGGAGCCTTCATGGAGTTGAAGTGACTAAGGAAGGTATCCGTCAGGTCACCATACCCTCGAATCGAGCTCGGAGGGAGTTTCTTGTAATATTCCTGGGCCATTCCCTCGAGGGATGTGACGAAAACTTTAGCCCAGTAGTGTAGAGGATGCTCGTAGAGATGCATCAGATGTACAAAGTGATTTAAGTATTCCGCGGGATCAGTGGCTCCATCATATCTATTGATTGATGTGGGGATCTTGCCATTCCCCGCTCGGGGCATGAGGACTTCATCGATGAGGGGTGAGGTTTCAGCTAACGGTCGGTATTCCCCTCTCACCTTGTCATACTCTGCGTAGTTCTCCAGATACTCCTATCGCATCCTTGGGAGTGGTTGCCTGGGTTTGTGAGCGTCTCTAGCCATGGACCCATCACCCCCCAAGCGGAAAACGTGGGACTTCGCTCGAGAGAGTTGCTGCACCATGTTTTGGAGATCTTCCAGCTGATTCTGGACATTGATGAGCTGGGGATCCCCATCATTCCTAGGATTGGCTCTTCTCGAGATCCTGGATTGGACCTCTTCCTCGTTCCCACCCCTTGTCTCTTAGGGTTCAATTACATTTGGTGGCGGAGGTGGCTGAGGGTCCGCTCGCGGTGGTACTTTTTTTCCTAGCACCGGAGGCAGTGTTGGTTGTTGTGCTCACAAGGCATTCTGGGCAACTTCGAGAGGGTGTGCCTGCAATCCGTCTACGGGTGGCGCCCCAGCAGTTCCTGCTTCCGTCGGGAAGTAGTTGGTTGTGAAATGCTTCCAAGAGTTTTAGGTAGCTTGGGCTTCACACTGGGCGTAGATAGCCATGAGCTGCTAGCTCGTCATTTGTGGCATCTCTACTCCTTGTATCTCTCACGGGAGAGTCATAGGTAGCTGCAAATTACCCACGTGGTAGGGTTGGACGGTTGGCAACAGGTTTGACGCCATGCCTGGCATCAGGCTCGACATAATTCCTTGGGTATACCCTTGCATCACTCCGGGCTGCATGAGCGTGAAGCCTTGAGAAGGCATCATCATGGTGCTATTTGCTCCCATGTTCGTGATTCCGGCAGCGTTGGTGGCGATAGCGGCGCTCGCAAGGGCAGGAGGTGGAATGGTCACGCTGGGTCCTCCTCCATCATGCCCAGCAACGGGCAAGGTGCTCGGAGTTGTAGCGTGGGCCTGATTTTCCTGATACCGGCGGATTAGCGCCTCCCGCCACCGTGATGGTGACGGCGGTGGTAGCTCCTCCTTGTGGTATTTCCTCATTGAGGGAAGGAAGAGCCCCTCGGTTATCGATTGTACCAGATCTTGTAGTGACCATCTTAGAATGGATGCAGAGCTTAAAAGACCCAAATGACCAAGAGCTAGAAAGTTTAAGATGAACTGAAAACAAAGACGGAGAAGATGGGTGTTACTATTCAACTAGCTTGGCGGAGTGAAGGTCGAAAATGGTGGTTTCCCACAGACGGCGCCTAAAATGATGGTATTGGAATTAGATTAAGAAGGATCAAACACCAAACATAATAAATTTGTGAAAGGGGAAGAGCATAGATTCTACCAGTTAGGGTAACACCCAAAAGGTGAAGAATGTGAAGTTGTTAGAGATTGAAAATGTGCAACAATGGGGTTTCCAGTTCAGTAATTGAGTGTTTCTTGTGAGTGAAGAAAGCTTGAGGAAAGTGTGAGTGCAATCATTTATATATAGGTTGAGGGTGAGGGGTATTTTGTAATATTACCCATGTGGTCCTGAAAGAGTGTTGCCCTAAACAAGTGGCAAGATGTGAGAGCTTGAAAGTAACATGCTTACGTCAGATTCACCTTTTAGGTGGTTATGCACAGTTGTTGTGTCAGCGGTAGTTAAGAGATTATTCCCTCGAGCGGTAAGACATTCCTGTGCCATTCATCGAGTGTGTAAACGCTCGAGGATAGAACTCTCTTATGTGGAAGAAGGTGGACAGAACCGACGAGCGTTTAAGGATCGAGGGTTGATCCTTTCGAGGGTGAGCCAACCATAGGATGGTCTCTCTGAGAGGTTGGCGTCGAGGGTTAGGGTTGGATCCTTCTCACAAGCCCTATTTCCTCGAGCGTTAAGCCCAGGTGCATTCTGGCTCCAAGGGAGTGCTTTGAGATTATAACACGTGGACGGTGGAGATGCGAGCTTATTTTGCGTCCATCAATATAATTTTGGTGCTATTTTAGTTTATTGCACCTATATTAATAATTTAATATTAAAATATTGCTAGTTATCATCATTATTAATAGTATTAATAAGATTATTTGTAATATATTTTGAGTTATAAAATGTAATAAAGAGTTTATGAGCTGGAGCTAGTATATGAGCTGGAGCTCCAATGTACGGACATTCAAGGTTTTTGTCTGTATAATGTTGGATACGAATCACATACGAATACGATTCCGATATGACACAAAAAATTTAAAAAAAAAAATCACAAAATTTTTTTTAAAAAAATCGACATGTTGGGAACACAATTCGAACATTGCATCGACACCAAAGGACACGGCTTCGACTTGTCCAAAAATTTAAAAAGAAATCATGTTTTTATTTTTTTCTAAAATTTTGAGGATTCTATTTTTTTTAGTAAAAAGGAATTGTATAAATTGCTAAAAGATGTATTATATTAATTTAAATTTAAATTTATTTTTTATTTTAATTTTGAGTCATATACATATACATATATATATGTATGATACACAAAATTATGTATTAATATATTTTTAATGATTTTGAATATTGCATTGGATTTTATTTAAATTTATAATATCAAGTAATCGTATAAATATCTCATTTTAAAAATTTTAAAGGGTAAATTACGGCGACCCCCTGTCCTTTGGCACGTTTTGCACTTTCCCCCTTAACTTTTGATTTTGCGCGATTTCCCCCTCAGCTTTCAAAATTTTTGCACGTTACTCCTTTTGCACGATTCCGGAGGAATATTTGCAGAATATTCCGTCCGAACCAATACAAGATGAACTTTGACCGTCGATTTCTCCTCAATCACGATGATTCAAGAGTCAGGACCACCACCATCGTGTTTCTCTCTCCAAGACGAACAAAACCCATACCTCATTCGTTCCTATTGATCGTCGGAAGCCGCCGGAATTCGCTTACAAAGTTTTGTCATCTATGCACCATCTTTGACCGGTAATTCCTCTTTCTCCGGTTGTCGGATTTTGGTTTCAAAGCCACCATTGTGTTCCTTGTGACGAGATCTTTGATTTGATGTATAATATTAATACATTTAACATCTGATTTGGATAGATTTACCTTAGAAATCACGTCAAAATTTTGTTGAAAAATTTTAACGGAATATTCCCCAAGATTCCATTCAAAAGGGGGACAATTATACGTTTTACAAAGGTGAGAGGAGAAGTCGCGCAAAATCAAAGATTAAGGGGGAAAGTGCAAAACGTGCCAAAGGATAGGGGGGTTGCCGTAATTTACCCAATCTAGAAATATAAGTATGGAAACGTTATCGAAGTTTAATTTCTATCATTATTACTTCAAATTTATGTGTATATTTTTGAAAATATTATTTTATTGATCATGATGTATTAGATATTTCGATTTCTAACCAATGTTTGTTTCGATTTCTATGTATTTAATGCACATAGACATTAGCACTATGTATCACTTTGTTAAAAACTCAATGTGTTAAAGGATTTCTGTGAAATAATTTCAAAATACTTTTGACTTATAAATATAAGTTAAAAACGAATCAAATTTGCGTAGTTTCTCTCACAATCATTTCAAATTTAGGATGAACACTTTTATACATATTATTTTTTTTATTATGATATATCTGTCGTTTTGATCTAGTCAATATTTAGATTTTCAATACCATTTTGAATAATGTTTTTAATGCACACATAGACATTGGCACAAATGAAGTACTTACCTAGATAAAAACTCAATGTACTGGGATTTTTTGTTTTATAATACTCTCAAAATACTTTTAAGTTACCAATATAAGTCTAGAAACATATTAATTTGCATAGTTTCTATACAATTACTTTAAATTTATGACAAACACTTTTAATTAAGCATGTTATTTTGTCAAGTATCTGACATTCATATACTTATTGCATGTTGAATCTAAAAAGAAATCAACATTGTCATGTTCGTATTCTCACATCTCTATTGACACATTATAACTTCAAATAAATCTCATTCGACCTCCTTATTTCTTTCTCTTTAGGTCTCTTGGCATTATATCCGGGGTGACAGGTGCAGGTGGAAACGCAGTAGCAGTTCTTACACAAGTAATTATTTTTAGAGGATCTCGATACTCCACGGAGACTGGAATTATTCTAATGGGAATTATGATTGTATGTTGTGTGTTAGTAATTTCATTAATACATTTCCCACAATAGGGTGGAATGTTGTAGGGAGTGACTACTACTTGTCCGAGTGGACTTCACAGGAGAAAGAACAACGGTTCCATAAGGCTAGCTTGAAGTTTTCCGAAAATAGTAGAAGCGGAAGAGGCATGAGGATACGATCGCTGCCCATATCTGTTGAGAATTCAAATACGCATATTCGAAATTAGACATCTATATCTATTTGGGAAAGGTGAATTTTCTTTGTTGTCGTATTAATTAGAAAAATTGTTAGAATTGTAAAATCAAGATCATAAAATTGCTGGAATCTTGATTATCAAACAATATTACCATAGTATATAAAGCCTTGTTGTAATTTATTTCGAAGAAAAATAAAGTTGAACTTAAATGAAAGGAATTGACCTTTATGTACATAAATATACTTATTCAGTTCTTTGAAACTTGCAATCAGTGTAGTTAAATGGCAAAATTTTGAGAATTTTCACAAGATATCTGACAGAACACGACATCGTTTTGGAGAGGCTTATCATGGTTTTGGGCCTTCTGGCTTCGACTTTGAACTACGTCGTAAAACGCGAGGGAAGTTCCTCAATTCTTTCATGTGGCAAATGGCAATTCCGTGATTAGGGCTTCAATTGCTCCAAGTCAAAATTACAGGCCAATTAATGAGCATATTGTAAATTGGAAACGGCTAAGGAAATAATATGAGCAAGCCCATTAAAATTGGAATGAACTCTTCTGTGGGCTATAAAACATCGTCACATCATCGTTTCATTTCATTGGGCTAAAGTAACGAAAAGAGCCGCGCTACCGTGATATACGAATACTAACAATTTTTTTGGATTTTGACCCAAATTTTTTTTTTTTGGAAATCCTCCATGCGAAAGTGTCAGCACGACGCAATACTAAAAAGTAATACTTTTAAAATGTTTGTAATGTACAGAGACCCACAAGTTTTAATTATAAAATATTTGAAAATATAATAAAAGATATTGCCCGAAACCTAATTACTAGAAAAAGACAATTAGAAAGAATTTTACTAGTATCCCGACTAGTAGTATTAAATTTTGTTTTGACCAGAAGAAATGGACATTTTATGATTATAAAATATTTCATATAAAAATTTAAAATGACAAAATTAAAACTCTCTTAATTAAAAGTTAAAACAGTTTTATACCCTAAGTGGTCCGTCCCGACTTGATCCATAGAAATGGGCTATAGAACCAAAAAATATTAAAACAGTATACCATCAACGTGGAACTTTTTAAAGCAAAAATATTTATATTTTCCTAAAAATAATTAAAGCTAAAGCACACTTTGCCAGCCTCTCTTGAGTTCATAATTTGTTAATCACACAACAAATTTAACTTCCGAAGAAAAAAGTCCAACAAGAAACAACTTTTTTATTTTATTTTGTGGCTTAAAAAAGATGCTATCAGCTTTTAGCTTTTTTTGGTGAACTTTTTAATGATTTTAGAAGGCATAAATTTAGTGCGCGTGCGGCCAAGTAATGGAAGTTGGACGGTGGTGCAAATACATATAGCCTACACCACACTTTACCTTCCCTCTAATTCAAAAGAAGAAAACATTTTAAAAGAATTATCTTTCTTTGCTACCAAACTATTAACTGCAAAAGTTTATAGGTCCATCATACCATATGACTTGCACCACCATTAAGCTTCCACTACTTTTGCTGCATTTTTTTTTTTTACTTTTGCTACATTTTTTTTCCCACTCATTTGGTAAGTTTATAATCTCGAGTTGGAGAAATTAAGTAATATAAGAGCGATTCTCAAAATCAGTGAAAATCTTGAATTTATGATGGTTCTGAAAATTCTGAAAGCGCCGCTATGAAAAATGTGAAAGCAATTCTATCATTGGTTCTTCTTGATAAGTATTAATTTATTCATGGACAAGGAACTAGATTTAATCATATCTTGATCAAATCTTCTTATATAAATTAATTGTAATTATCTCACGTAAATTATAAATTAAATCAAATTAACCCTAAAAATTGCCGTAACACATTTTGCTACGTGGCATGCTTGTCGCCCAATTCTAGTCCTTATAGACTATTTAGAATACGATAGTAACATAGAAGTTAAACGTAGAATAAAAGTTAGGTATTTAGGTGTTGCTAGTTTTTGCTCATTTTGAATAAAAGTGAGCATAAGTTGAAAACTCACGAAAATTATAAGATTTGAGCCAACACTACCTACATCCTTTTGTTGCTACAAACAAACAAGGGTTGATTCAAATTAATGATTCATTCTTTAAGGTAATATATCGAATTTGAATTTTATTTAAGTATGTATTTTAAATAAATAAAATAAAATAACATCCTTTTGCTTTACAAGAGTAAGAGCTTTTCTCCACAAATTGACTCCATTTATAAACAATATATAGTAATTTCTTATGGTATAGTCTTCTCGTTTTCGTTGTACTTATTTTTAAGAGGATTGTTGCTGGTTTTTTAATTACTTTCAATAAAATTCAAACTCATGGTCGATTTATTTATATAGACAGATATTAATTAGGAAATTATTTGTTTGTCATCCATTTTTCTTGTATTTTCTTTTTTCTCCCTCATGTATGAACAAATCCACCTCAAAATCAGAGATTGTCTTACACTTTTTTTCCCTTCTTTTTTGACAACAAAAATGGTCAATCTGGTACATAAGAACTCCTTTTAAATAAGTAAACTTAGATTATAAACTAACTTATTCCATAATACTTATTGGCTAACCAAGAATCCACTAACAGTAAAGTGTGACAGACAAAGTGAGCTGCTATATGCTGCTAACTATTTTTTGTGTTCTACCAACTTTTTTATTTTATTTTATTACTTTTACTTCTTTTGCCCTTTTTAGGCATACAAAAGCTTATGAAATGAAAAATACTATAGTCCAAACAACAGTTGGATGAGTACAATGGCTACTACTACTATTATTATTTTGCATTTAGATAAACTGTATACACAAATATTGAGTGGAAATCTGATGCAGTTATTTCACCAACTTTATTCTTTGGCCTCCCAATAAACTAGGGTTAAGTCTGAGGAATAGTTTAGGCCCTGAAATGGTTTCACTCACTTTTATTATGATGCATCTCAAATGGAGAGAAAGTCGAGAATTTTACGATTTTATAAAAATATATGTTAACTTGTGCCACATTGACTAATTATTGATAATCCTCACCTCATTAGCTAGCACATATTATAATATGGTATCAAAGCAGATTGTATCCTACATTTAAATTTTATACTCCATGTTAACCTCTGATTGTTCGAGCCAAGGCGCGAGGGGGGGGGGCATGTTAACTTGTTTCACATTGACTAATTAACAAACCACCCTCGTCTCATTAGATAACTTTTGAGGTGGGTCAATCACATACTATAATAATATTTTAGTTTACGATACTCGTACGTACATAAGGATGAGATGAATGATCATTTCTACCATCCATTCCCAACTCTGGCCCCATCGAGAATATCGAAAACTATCTGTTTGTGCTTCTTACATTTGAATATGGTTGGAGTTAGAATGGACTATTGAATTGTAACATGTGTTCACGGCTTAAAATTTTCCACATCTTTATTTTGATGTTTGAGTCTAATCGGACTTTTAAGATATAAAAACTATCAAGTGTTTAGAGTTTGGAAATTTTGAAAAATTGGTCTTAATTCTTATTTCGTTTCTAAGTCTATATTTC
Source organism: Lippia alba (assembly GCA_037834125.1). Lineage (NCBI taxonomy): Eukaryota > Viridiplantae > Streptophyta > Magnoliopsida > Lamiales > Verbenaceae > Lippia > Lippia alba. The sequence continues at coordinate 611,268 of JBBMKE010000009.1, forward strand.
CCATTTGAGTCTACTTGTTTGATTAATATAATAATATGTAAACCATTAATAAAATTTGTGTGATTAAATTAAAACTCAGCTCGAGAGTTATGCAGCGTCGAACTGTTGAAATACACATAATTCATTAGTCATGGATTGAAAAACGTGACTATTCAATAAGAATAATGCAAATGTATAAGAATTAAAAAAAGAAAAAAGAAAACCATCAAAGGAAAATAATCAAAAACACACTTTATTTGGCTTTACATACATTCAGATTCTTACAAAGTCGTGCCTGTCAAATTAATCAAAACCATCACCTTCGCACAATCTTAAAACCATTGCTAGAAGGGAAGCAAATTAACAACAAAACAAGGCACAAAACCACATTTCTACACACAAAACTAACAACTAAAATCACGTGATCTTGCAATTCTCTTCACAAACTCACTCCCACTCCTCACACAATAATCCATGCTTGCTGGAGCCAATTGCCCCAACGATTTCCCATAAGAATTCCAGCACAATGCCTGCTGAAATCCACTATTTGCAGACGAGGGCTCCAACTTTATCGAAATCAAATCCACGTCCGTGCACGGAATCGAGTTGCTGCAGGCCAAACGAATCGGCTGTGCGGTATATGTTCCTATTATCCGGTCAAATTTAACCCCTGATATCGCGACTGCTCCCGTCTGATTCTTGCAAAAATGCTTATCACAATAGTACTGATCTATTGTTATTGGAACCTTAACATCCGAGACTTGTATGTTGGAGAACGTCACGTTTTTAACCGATCCGAGGCCGCCCTTTTGTAGAAAATACGACGAAAGTATCAGCGAACGCGCTCGTAATTTCATGATTTGATTTATTGTGTGTAATATTTGAATATTTGAAATATTTACCTGCCATGTTTTGATTCTTGCACCATATAGTGTGTTCTGCATTACGATATTTTCGACTAAGATATTCGACACACATGCAATGCTTTTGTCTTTCCCCAGTCCTCCTAAACTGAAAAGACACAAGAAAGAATGTTAAGGAATATTATGCAGTACTGCAAAGATTTGTTTATGCTTTTGTTAGAAGTATTAAAGCTGGAAGCTTACTAGATTTTGTCGTAAAATTGCAGCAACCCTATTTTTAAATATTTCTGATCTTTTTTAAGTTGAACAATTTTCACAAAATTTCTTAAAAATTTAAGTACTTCTTCCTCAGATTAAGCATTTTACGAAAAGCAGAAGGTTTTGCAAACGCTGTAATGAATATCTCGAATTAATTAATTGTTATTGTGTGTATTTATTCATGTGATGTTCAAGATTATATGCAGTAATTTACCTTATTCCATGACCAGGGCCACAATTTGTATGATGGACATGAATGTTGGAACAGCCAGTTTGTATAGAAACACAATCATCTCCTGCTCAAAATGACAAAAAAAATAGTAATATTATCAATAATAATAAGAAAATAAATTATTTTAATAAAAAATTACGAACATAAATTTGTGCTCGTTACCAGTTCCTATGTCGGAATGGAATATTTCAACATCCTGAGAGTTTTGCAGGTGAATTCCATCGGTGTTTGGACTGTTTTCAGGTGCAGATATTGTGACATTTTTTACCTTCACGCTTTTAGAGTTGTCGAATTTTAGGTGGCATAACGGGCTATTCATGATTTTGATGTCACGAACGATGATATTATTGCTTGAATAGAATCTCAAAGCCTGTTAGAAAGGGAAATGTGAGATATAATCATGAACGTTTTAAATTTTAAGTTAGATTCCATCACATGACACTTTATTATATCGTCGTATCATATTATGAAATCTTATCAGAATATTACGTAGAAAACTTAAAATATGAAGAAATACCAAAAAAAGAAAATGTATTTTAGACAGTAGAATTTCGCAGAAAATAATTTAGGCGGTAATTTATAAAAGTAAGTATAATATTAAATAAGCTCTTACTGTTGGCTTCATATCTTGAACTTTGCTGGCTCCATTCTTCTGCCAAAAATATTCCTGAAAAATGAAAAGAATAAATCAGATATTTATATTTTTCTAAACCCAAAATTACTTTACAATTTTCATGTATTATATATATTTATTTTACCTGCATAATTTCTGAAGTACTCCACCAGTTTGAACCTTGGCCATCCGCTATACCAGTACCTTGTATAGTAAAATTCTGAAGCCATTTGAAATTTATCCATTGATATAAACTCGATTTCGGCCACGACCCAATTTTTGGAGGAGCTAAAATAGTCCCATCTAACTGTTGTAATAATTCATATAAATTTGATAAAATGAGAACAAACTGTGTGTAAGAACCAACAGAAAAGGGGGTAACTGTAAGGTATGAGAAACTTGTAAGGGAGGTAAGTGCAATAATTTATTTTCTTGAGGAGCCTTCATGTAATTTTAACCAAAGATATGAACTTACCTGAAAAACAAGATTTGGCATACAAGGGCCTTGAAGTGTTACAGGTTTGATCATGAACTTAAAACCAGATGGGATTTCCACCACGCCTCCGGCGACCTTGCACGCCGACTTCCACGCCGCTATAAGGGCCTGTTTGGCTCATACCATGAGCAGAGCAGAAACAAGAAATTATAGTTCAAAGTTCAAACAAATGCATGTTTTTTCATATACCTTTGAGTCATCAGAAACTCCATTCGCCTTTGCTCCGAACGACAAAATGCTGAACGCTGGCAGACCGTGGGGGAATGGTGCCGGCGCACGTGCACCAGCAGCAGGGTTGTTTTGATTGTGATTTTTAATCTTATGGATTTTGCTTTTCTTGTTGTGGTATTTTCTCGCCTCGATCGAGATGGTCGAAAAGGCGACGAGAATGAAGAGCCAAACAAGGAATAGGAGTACAAGAGAGGAAGTGTTGGTGATGGTGTTGGATCTCTTCATGGTTTTCTTTGAAAACTGAAATATTTATTTTGTTGCCAGTTTTTTCAGTTTTGAAGTTGGCAAACTCTGTTTCTGAATGAAGTGGTTAGTGACAGTTTATATAGTTGAAAAATGTCATAGAAAGAGCATAGTGGTGGAATGGAAATTACAAAACTACCCCTTACTTTCTAGTGTAGGATAAATAATTTTGTTCTACCTATAACTCTTTAGTAGCATTTGTTGTGCTAGTTATTATTATTTAAATTTTTGGGGGGATTTTGGATAATTTCGAAGTTTTTTTAATTCAATTTTTACTCTATAAATTATAGAAATTGAGCTTAAAGGTCCTTAAATTTGGAACAAATCATACAATTCATAATTATTCATGGGACTAGTTCCATAAACTATATTTTTGTCACCAAGTGGTGTAACTTAGTGGTGCGACGTTATGTTAACTTAATTAGAGCACAGAGGTCTCAAATTTGAGTCCCTAGAAATGCAGTTATTATAAGTAGGAAGAGTTTTACACTTAAGTGGTCCGACCCGACTCAATCCATAAAAATGAACTATAGTGGAGAAAAAAGAAAAAAACTATATTTCCCTAAAATCAATAGAAAGATAAAAACATCTCCCTAAAATATTAAAAAACTAATTAATTTTGAGCATTGCAAATATTTAATTTCTAATTAAAATAATGTTAAGGCCAATAATTGAGTAATTATTTTTAGCTTATCCTGTTGCTGTATGATCATTGTTGGAAAGTTAGCTTTTCTTGCCATCCTTGCTGTGAAAATATCTGTAATTTTATCTTTTTTGTATTATTATTGTGTTCCTAAAGGTAAAAGTTTTAGAGTTAAATAAAGCATCATTATGCAAAACTTCACTGTTTTCCTATATGTTTTGGGAAAATTGTTTAATATTGTTGGACAGGTCTTCTTGGAATCTCCTAATCTTGTTACAACTTAATTTATATTAATTTTAAGCTTTATTATAATATTATCTTGCATCCTTAATCTATCATATATTATTTGTCCTAAACGGACAAATAAAAGTGTCTTATCCATAAAGAAATTTCCATAATTAATCCGAATTTATATTTCACAAATGGCAGCGAGGATAAGACTTAAGTGGTCCTAGGTTTTCTTTTTCTTGTGCATAAAGTTGCACATAATGATCTGTAAAATGTAAATGCTACGCTTTAATAGCAAAAAATGTGCCATGTTTTTTCAGGGTCAAATTTTTATATTTTTTTATTTTTTAAATAATAAATAATTTGACTTTACTAAATTATATAATTATTGGAACTTTATATAAGTTTATATATGTGTGTGTATTAAATAAAAGAATTAATGATCAAGAATAGGGAAATCAAATTTGGGAACAGAAGATGGTGATTCCCATGTTAATGTGGGGATAAAAAGTGGGAAAAAAGTAAAGTTTAGTTATTCATTTTCTCCTCTTTGTTAGTATTATTATTGTAAAATATATTAAATATAACCTAATCATTGTATAATGTTTGGTAATATGGAATTGTTTTATATATAACTTCTCCTTTTGGTGCACGCTTTGGTGGATATGTGGGCCATTTCATATAATTATGCAAAATAAAAATACTAAGAAAATACATAACTACAAATTAAGGAGCAAAAATAGTCCAGCTCCTTAATTCCCATTATCTGGAACCTTCAAATTTGACCCGTTCAATTATAATTTTTTAACGGATCTATCAGAGTTGATATCCAATTACGAACAAGCTAACATCAAATCTATGAGTTGTAAAATATGCACATTTGTTGGATTTTTGAATCATAATTCCCATTATTTGTGGGTGTGTTTGTGCACATTCAAGGAACTAATAGCTCTCAATTAAGACCATTTAAATGCTGAACTTTTCAATTAATGAAGATTAGGTGACTTCTATAAAGTCTAAATGTAGGTCCATGGAGCAAATAGTGGTCCAGTCTAGGTCAAATAGTGGTAAAAAGGAAAAAACAAAGACAGAAAGAACAGCTCTGGCACAACTTGAATCTTTGTTAGGCCGTGCTACTAGTGTAATTTATTTATTTCCTTAATTTGTTTTTAAAACATTCCCCAAAATAAGGTATATATATTGTTCTTGTTTATTAAATCTTTTTTTTAATAGAATTTCTAATAATAAATAAAAAATGACTAAAAAAAGTAGCTCGATCTAAAAGAATTGTATTGTAAATTAAGTATTTTAACCCTTTTTATAAGATCAAACAAATTCATTATTTTTTGATAAGATGTAAATGACTCAAAATCTTTGACCACTAACCAGTAATCACAAATTCAAATAAAAACCAAAAAAAATTCTTAAAAAAAATTATTAATCTTAAATATTTGTACATGTGATATCTCAAATGTGTAAGTACATTTACATCAAGTCATTAATTGAGCAATCTAATGGCATCCCTAAAGAGTGGAAGAAATTATCAACCTCTAAGAGATGATGATAGTACAATTGTTCATCAATCTTGTAGGAGTAGGACAATTAGACAAACATTTAAAAGGAGACAAATAGGTCGTCTGAGCATGCAACTAGCAAAATAGCAAAAAAATTAATTATTTATTTTAGGCACTAATAATGTTAAGACTTACTAGGCAATTTAGTGCTTAATTTAAACAAATTAGTAATAGATTATCATAATTACATAATAAATAACGTAGTGTTACAACTCGGAAAGTTGTCTCAACTCGCATCTTCAACTCATTACGAAAATATTAGCATATGAAATTCTGCATCATCCCAGCAATTCATCCATAAAAATGTAACTAAATTAATAAATGCAACTTTTTGAGGGAAAAAATTGGTAAAAATAAAATTAGGATAAAAAAATAATTTGAAACAATTTTCGGATATAAACATTTATGTTAAGGGGTTTTTCGTATTTACCATTTCCCCCTAATCTTCACCTGTCCTGACCTCAGAAAAGCTAAAAGATGATAATTTCAAATGCTTTGCATCAAAGAATAAACCCGAAACACTTAATTTAGAACTTTTACAAGCAGCTCCTTTCAAAAAAAAAAAAAAAATTTTACAAGCAGCTCTAAGCTTATACATATATGAAAGCAGAAGCTAATAAATAAGCAAAACACCTCACTGAAGCTCTTTAATCAAAGGCTTCCCAGTTCCCTCCTTTTTCTCTCCCAATTTTACACTATCCCTTTTACTCTCTGCAACTTCCATGGCAGAATTCTTCTCCAGCTCCACAATCCCAGCCAACGAAGGCCACGCTTCGTAAGGCTGCTCATGAACCCAACACATAACAAAGTAAACTTTCCTCTCGGCGAACTTAAGCTTCCTCTTCAGTTCCTCCCTTCTCGACTTATTACCCAGTTTCTCCGACTTCAGCTCTTTTTTGGCGCTTTGAACCATTTTCTGCACATCACATAACAAACACACTAAAGCAGCACCGCCGAGATAAAGTAAATGCATCAAATCGTCAATCAGCCCAAACCCGAATTGCAAACCGCCCATACGCCTATATGGGGGCGAGCACGTTTTTTCCAAACAATGTGATAAAACTTCGAACACGGTCTCGGGCTGCCCGCTTTGACCCAAAACGGAAGATATGTTCAGCAGAAGTGTTGCTGATTCTAAAGGGTCGGTTTTCCAGTCCCCGTTGTAGAGGCGAAGGGTGAAGCAATAACTGTATATGATGTCGATGAGGTGGATCGAGAGTAGTGGAGATGGGGGTGATGAAGTGAGTTTACTAATTGGGGGAAGGGGGGAGGTGGGTCCGGGAGGGATTTCATGTAATTGGTCGTGCGCTGTGTTGTTTTCTGATTCTTGGTTTTTAATTGGTCGGATGAGTTGAGATCCATCTGGGCTCAGTGATATGTATTTGGCAGAAGGCTTCAACCACCATGGCTCCCATGGTTGAATTAATTTGCTGAGCTCTCCTGAGGCAATGGCTCTCTGGAAATGCTTCCTTTCCTCGGGAGATAAATCTTCCAGACTTAACTCACCACCTTCGAAAGAAAAGAAAAGGAAAAAGGGGAACAATGGTGATTCAGTCAAAAACAAGATGTCACGGTTACAAACAGAAGATTTAAATATATCACCAAGTAACATACCAGAAAGAATTTTCTGAATAGTCTCCTCAGACAAGGTTGATTCCGACTCTGAAACATTTTGAAAGAAGAGAGAAAATTATTGTGTATGCAAGTTAAGGAACAAACACGAATACTAAATCCAAGTTTTCATGGACATAGTAATGACAATAATAGCAAATGTAAAACAGATAATGAATCTTTTGTTCCGACATACCTTCTTCATCCGAGCTATTTGTCTGCTCTTCCTCATGGAACCGTTTAAGTATGTCCAGCATTTTGGACTTGCTTTCGTCAGCAGGTTGCAGCTGCTGCAGTTCTCCCATAACGTTATCTCTCATAAAAGACTCAGTACACCGAACACTATGAGACTGCAAAAAATACCAAACGAGAATGAGCATTTTAAGTACTATCACTTTAACAGTTATATGAGCACTTAAACACATTATTGGAACTCGACACCAGCTGAACGCAACAGGAATAGAAGGATCAGTTACCAGCATGACAACATATCACTGCATAATTCATATAATCAAACTACGAACAGCATTCAGAGTATAAGCCTTCATGGAATTATCTTACCTTATAACAAGGCAGAGAACAATACCGAGTATTGCATCGCGGGCATGTATACTGGGAAAATTGCTTCTCACATCTGCGAAAAGTGCACAAAATCAAATAAGTTAAACCAATCAACATCTAAATTAGATGCACAATTTATTCTATCAGCAACTACAGATTGAAATTATTACTCTGTCGCACTGATGATCATTCATAAATGCAACCACACTCGAATCATGAACTCAATTAAGTAAATCAAAACTTAAAAACTAACAAAAATTCAACATAGCAGTTGCAACAAAATCCAAACAATACGAAACATTAACCGCCTACTAAACTCAATAGAACAGCCATAAAATTAAAATTCCTACAAACAATTATGTAGCAACTGATTCGAGCTTACACGCGGCAGATTATACGAGAGTTGGAGCTGAAACTCGAAGATTTTGAGGATTCCTGCGGCGTACTTATAGCGTCCGACATCTGAAAATTCCTGAGCACAATTATTCACAAATACGACAAGTTTTTCTCACGGTGGTCGAGATATTTCTCCAAGGTGCTTTGCACCCGCTGTGACGGCGGAGTTCCGATCAATTTCTAAATTTGACGGCGGAATCCGACGAGTGAATAAGGTTTTTGGCGGAGCAAATTCCCAAACCAGACTCTGCTAGAACCACCGGGAAATAATCAAATATTTTTGTGTTTATGCCATGAAGTGGGCCGGGATTCTTGGGCCATTTAATGGGCTAATTTTATGTTGATAGGGCCTATAGAACTTTCTTTTTATAAGTTCTCAATCCGTTTGAGACTGATTAACCAATAAATTTGTTTGGGCTTGTTAAAATTCCAATTGGGTTTGGGCTATAACGAGTAATGGGCATCCCTATTCTGTATGGGCAATTTACAGCTTGGAGTTTCCACACAATACAAATTTGAGTGTTCATAGTCAATCAACTAATCACTTCAACAAATCAGATCCAGCATAGTAAACAATAATATAAATTAATATATAATTTTCATCACTCTATGCATGTAAAAAACACTTTATTCTATAAAATATTTCACTTAAAAGATAGAATCATGTAGCCACTTGTGAGCTCCTTGCTTTTAGCTTATTTTCAACTAAGAATTAGACAATTCTGTGTTAGGAGGCCCCACACGCATACCCACTCCGTTTGCCTTAAGCTGAAGTTGAAGAAGGTTCCACGTAGTGCGTTACAGAAGTCTTGATCAATCTTCTAACGTTTGAAAAACGCCATGGAAATAGCTACAAACTTCTTTCTTTTCTTCTCTCACACAGTAAAACGTGGAATTTCTATCTTTCTGCTTCTTTTTATTTATTAAATCAGAGAATTACTGTGCATCGTTTTCTTTACCATCACTGTCTTCCTTGTCTGTCTTTGTACCTGCGAAGTAAGCTATGGGCTTCTAAATTCTCCTGAGAAACTTCGAATTTCAGGTCCCATGCTGGAGAATAGATGTAAGAATCTCTACTTTTCAGCTTTTTTTCGGTCAATTTTCTGCTCATCTTTATGGAGTCAATAGAAAGAACGAAACTTTTCTTCTGCAATTTTCTTTGGCAGAAAAGTATAGTTGCATCGTTTTCCTTTTTTCAGTTTGATGAATTGCGGTTGATTCTTGATATCCCTTAACCAACATTTGATCAATAATCAGTAAATTATACAGTGATAATGGAATATTAAAGTTGCATAGTGAAAGCGAATAGTTCAAGATTAGTGCAAAGATTAGTAAGCAAAAGGAAGGGAGAATTACGCCGAAAGAAACCATGATTGTCAAAGGGTTAGGTGTTGACAATGGGACTCCAAAGATATCCATGTAATAAAATAGTATACAAATTTTCCCAAGTCCTTTTCTGTTATCTTGAAAATTCAAGGTTAAAGAGTAAAATATGGTTTAGATTGCTGAAAATCTGAAATTACATTTAACCCCACTTTTGTCACCAAATCAGGTTATTTATTCACCACTCGCTCTCTTCATGTCTAGATAGTTCTTCTGTGTGTATATATATACATATGCAGATGTATCTCTCTCTCTATATATATATATCTGTGAAGGTGATTTGAAAGGTTCATGTAGTGTGCTGGATTATATTTGTAGCAGTAGGTGAGGTGGGGACAAAAATATCTCTTCAATATAAATGTGGGATGGCTCTATTCTTGGTGCCTCGCTCATAAACGGTCAATTATCATTCAATTGTCATAAAATATCTTTCTTGTGTATCATAAGGAAGATGTAAAGATTCGAGTTGGAATTCTATTTCAAACTCGATCCTAGAGAGTGCAGGTTTGGAGCCAAATCTTTATTGGCTCTAGTTCCTACTTCTTTCTCCCAACCTTAATGTTTTTTCTAATGTCTTGATCTCAGAAATTTGAGAGGAAGGGAAATCCAACCACGATGAAGCCGCTCTTCACAATCGTCATTTTTGTGATCGTCCTACTGCAAGATCCATCATGTGCGGACCCGAGATCCCAGACCGTTAAGTTCATGTGTGGGAGTCAGCTGGAGCACAACACCACCTTATATGTGCCCAACTTCGTGGCCACCATGGAAAACATAAGCTCCCAAGTCCGAGTCTCGGGCTTCGGCACCGCCGCCACCGGCTCCAACCCCGATAGAAACTACGCCTTAGCCCAATGCTATGGTGACCTCTCATTGGTTGACTGTGTGTTGTGCTACGCCGAGGCAAGGACGATCCTCCCCCAATGCTACCCGGTCAATGGGGGGAGAATCTATCTAGACGGTTGCTTCATGCGTTCCGAGAACTACAGCTTCTATGAGGAATATTCCGGCCCCAATGACCACTCCGTATGTGGCAATAGAACCAGAAGGGACCTTGGGTTCGAGGAATCAGCTCGAAGGGCTGTGTCTGAAGCTGTTGGAAAAGGGCTGACCAATAACGGGTACGGGCGGGCCCAGGTGGAAGTGGCTGGGTCACGAAACGGATCGGTTTACGTTTTGGCGGATTGTTGGAGGACGGTGAATGCTAGCGGTTGTAGGGCATGTTTGGAGAATGCAACGGCTTCTGTGTTGGGGTGCTTGCCTTCGTCCGAGGGGAGGGCTCTTAACACGGGGTGCTTCTTGAGGTATTCGGATGTGAATTTTCTTAATCCGATACCGAGAAACGGGAGTTCAAGAGGTAAAGAGTGTGACATGTGTGTGTGTGTGTGTGTGTTTGTTGAATGGTATTCTGAGATCATTTGTGATGATGCGTGCAGGGAGAGTGGTGGTGATTGTGGTTGCAGCTGTTAGTGCAGCAGCTGTTTTGGTCATTGGACTTGTGATTGGATCTTATGTATGGAAGAGTAGAACTATTCAAAAGAAGAGAAAAGGTGGTACAAGTTTCTTTGGATATGGCTAACTATTTTGAGGCTTAAAATCGGTACATTTTATGAGAAAGTGTTATCTTGAATCTGTAATTCAGGTAATGTGGAGAAATTAGTGAGAACCCTCAACGATAGCAGCTTAAACTTCAAATATTCGACTCTTGAGAAAGCTACCGACTCATTTGATGAAGCGAACAAGCTCGGACAAGGCGGATTTGGGACTGTGTACAAGGTTGTTACTGAACAAACTTTTCTGAATTGCATCTGCACAAAAAATTAGAAACCACTCCCTACAGTTTTTCAAAAATTACACAAACCCCCCTTGCAAAAATGGTAAACATTACAATTTACAGGTCAATTGTATTGTTTCCAAATTTGAGGGGTTATTTGTGTAATTTTTAAAGGTAAATCAAGAAGGGTTTGTTGTTTTCTCAAACTTCCGGGGACGACCAACTGTAATATGACCATGGTGTGTAAGCTTATTCAATTTCTAACACTTGAAAGCTTAATATCAGGGAGTTCTGCCGGATGGGAGAGAGATTGCTGTGAAGAGGCTATTCTTTAACAACAAACACAGAGCAGCAGGTTTCTACAATGAAGTAAACATCATAAGCAGTGTTGAACACAAAAACCTGGTCAGATTGTTGGGGTGCAGTTGCTTAGGACCAGAGAGTCTTCTCGTCTATGAGTTCTTGCCAAACAAGAGTCTCGACCGCTACATATTTGGTAAAAATACAAAATTTTGACAAAGTAAAATGATTAGAACCAAGATGTAATTACTAATGTATTTTGCCTTCGTTGGCTGACAGATTCGAGTAAAGGTAAAGCATTGAATTGGGAGAAGAGGTTTGAGATAATTATTGGAACAGCTGAAGGGTTGGTGTACCTTCACGAGAACACGAAAACGAGAATTATTCATCGAGATATAAAAGCAAGCAATATATTACTGGATTCGAGGCTTCGTGCTAAAATTGCTGATTTTGGGTTGGCAAGATCTTTTCAGGAGGATGAAAGCCATATCAGTACAGCTATAGCAGGAACATTGTGAGTATATCCGACCTCGCATAGTAGTTTCAAAATTACACATACATTTCATGAACTTTCCTGAACTTGTGAATTTGCAGGGGATATATGGCTCCAGAATACCTAGCCCACGGACAGTTGACAGAAAAGGCAGATGTTTATAGCTTTGGAGTGCTTTTGCTGGAAATTGTGACGGGCCGACAAAACAACAGAAGTAAAACCTCCGAATACTCCGACAGCTTGGTAGCCATTGTAAGTCCGCGGTGCTGCGTGTGTGTGTGTGTGTGTGTCCAACATCATGTCCTATTTAAAACTCGGAATCCGGCATCCCGCATTACACATGTATATATATATAAAGGGATAATTACACAACATACTCCGGCATTCGGCCTAATTACGAAAACAGAAACTTCTCCTGAAGTTTGAGAAATTACAAAAACTTCCCCTGACACACTAGAATTGACCTAATGATGTTACTGTAACCATGAATATAGATTCAGCTATTGATCAGTAAGCAAAGTAGGTTCTTCATAAAACATTAGATATCAAAATTCATTGATCCAGATCTGATGTGGATCTCTTCCAGGGGAACCTTTATAATTTCTCAAACCTCAGGAAAGTCGTGTAATTATGTCAAACTTAGGATATGCCCGTGTGATTATCCCATAAAATATGATAAAATCTTTCATTTTCCTTTCCTTTTCTAATATAAAATTGTTACTTGTCTTCCATGAATCAGGCATGGAAGCATTTCCAGCAAAGAACAGTCGAAGAGCTCTTCGATCCAAATCTAATGCTGAATAATTACCACAACATCAACACGAAAACTGAGATTCTACGCGTCGTTCATGTGGGACTTCTGTGCACTCAAGAAATACCTTCTCTAAGACCTTTGATGTCTAAGGCACTGCTGATGCTGGTGAACAAAGAAGACCTCCCAGCACCAACCAACCCTCCTTTCATGGATGAGAAAACAATGGAATTCAACGATATGAGTGAAAATACAATGTTGCCCCTCAACTCTGGGAATTCTGCTTCAGTTGCCAGCATTTCCCACAGTATTTTCTACCCCAGGTGAGATTCAGAAACAAATTTTAGTGTGATATAGAGTTGTAGATGTAAAATAGTTGTTTTAGTTATGGTTTCAAGAAAACAGAGACTACCCAAAGAGTGTTTTACCTTGGTTTTTTTCATTTGGGAGTAAATTCATCTATAATGTACAATTCATGCAATTATAGTAATAATACCATATGTTCACACAGAAGAATGAAGGGTATCTTTTGCATCTGACTTGACTATTGTCTATGGCTTCAATTTGAATTCTCGTTGGGGTCTAAACTAGTCGAGCTCGAATCAAACTTGGCATAGTTTACAGGCTCGGTGTACTTTAAATTTAGTGTTTTTTTTAATATATATAAAATATAAATACATAATTAAAAATAAGAATAGGAAAGGCTTGCGAGCTGATGAAAAACTAAAATCAAACTCGAGCTACACTCACTATCAAGATTCACACAACTCGAGTTTGCGTCAGACATAGAATCGAGTCAGTTTAGCTCATGTAGCGACCCAGAATTCTCCTATATTTGAAGCAACAAGGTTTATTCAGATTTCCTGTCTAATCCAAACATTAATAATGAATTCAAATTCCTCATATTTAAGAGGTTTATTCTTATTTGAAGCTTGAACTGTTTCAAGACAGGCACATAGTATACATAACTTCCTCGGCATCTCATTTATGTCCGACAACCCAATGTGTTGGTTACATAATCTACAAGGGAGACATTCCCGGATTAAGGTATAAACTATCAGATTTTTTATCATACAATTCTATTGTTTTGCTTTTTTTTCTTTTTAATTTCCAGTAAAACAAGGGGAAAAGATTTTATCATTAAAATGAACCTTGCCTTGATAAGAACTGAAGAAGGGCATTCTTATCGCCTGGCGACCAAATTTCCCATGAACCCTCCACCAATTTCATAATGTTTGGCCTCAGTAAAGCCTGCTTCTAAAGCTAGCTTCTCCAACTCATTTCCTGCATCACAACGGTATTTTTGTCACTGCATGTCGAGAAACGTTAGGAGGGGGGCAAAGTTGGAAGTCCACAAGATGGGATCAACATGTGCCTTCAGCAACTCTAATAGAATGGGTTGTTTGTTAGAAGGCCAACTTGGAGGGGAGGTCAGTGTAATTAGATAAACTTACAGGAGGTTCGGTAATTTGGAGTTTTGGACATCTCACAAGGGGTCTAACTGTGATTAATCATAACTACGATAGTTACCATGAAAAAGAGAAACTACCTGTCAAATATTCCTTGATTGAGTTCTTCAAGTACTGATACTCCTCTGCAAGCCCGTAGCCACTAGCGACGGGAACAATTACATTATCGATCATCCAATCCTGGAAAATGAAAATACAGATATTCATTAAAATCTTCATAATTCCTTATAACTACAGATGATATTTAGACAAATGGCTAACTAGTGCAAATTAAAAAGATAATGAGGAGATAAAATGGAAATATTAAACTAGAAAAATACCATAACGTATTAACCATATACCTGAATTGAAGAGTTTAGTGGGCTGGTGCTTTTATTGAAATCGAGAATAGAGACTTTCGAGCCAAGTTTTAAAACCCGACACATCTCCTCTAGGGCTTTTTTCCTATCTACTACATTTCTCAAGCCGTAACCAATAGTTGCAGCATCAAAAGACGAGCTGGAAAATGGTAAATCAGTTGCATCTCCTTCAATCCACCTATGATATATCAAAATTATGGAAAACCATAACCATTAAAACAAAAATTTTCACGGACTTAACTAAGAGAATGCAGTGTATGCAAATGCTAAAAGAAAAAGTGCCTACTGTTTGTTTTGCTTACCTTCTACTTTAACTGCTCCTGTTCTCCAAAAGCAGAAACTTTTTTTCAAACACCCCAAAAAGTTCCAAAGGAAACTACTGAATGACTATCTCATATAAAAGCTTAAGCAATTCACACAAGGGAAATTGCATATTATACTTTGATTCCTTTTTGCCAGTTCTTGAATGTAAAACTCTTTTTCATAAATAGGGGGCAATGAGAATGCATTGAGACCTCGTCTAAAAGTTTCAATTACTAAATAGGTGAGACATTAGATATTTAATATATATAAAAGAAACTTTGGTGATTTAACTGCCTTCTATTTTGCACGCGAATAGGGAATGTATGTATAAATTGTCATGCTTACTCGATGTTCTTGTAGCAGGACTTCACCCGTTGCTGCTGCCGTGATTGAGCAATCTCTAACTGCCCTTTCGAGAAATCAAGAGCAATCACCTAAGCAACATAACAGATAAAACATCAAGAGAAAAAAATATGTAATAATAGTACTATTTAACAAAAACAACAAGAAGAAAGAAAGTGTGATGAGGAAGGAAACCTTGCCACTGATTCCAACTTTCTCAGATAAGAGAAAAGCCAAATCTCCACTCCCACAACACACGTCCAATACAGTATCTCCTTCTTTTGCTCTATTTAACACAATTCAATTACCAACACTTAGCCAAATTCCGACTTCATA
>JBBMKE010000009.1:626805-642173 GCA_037834125.1 Lippia alba
GACATCAACCATATACACATACATATAGAAACACATAACATTATAGTCGTTCAAGACTGCTCGACACTGAAGAACATACAGAACGATAAAACAGATAAAAGAACTCAAGAGCGCATGTACTAACCAAGAAGCGACGCTCTATTTTGTTACCAGGATAGAGAAGAAGGCGTATTCTTTAACCTACTCAATGGGGACAATTTTTCTGGAGGTTCCACCAGAAGGCGTGCCTTCTTGTGCTTCACCATTTCCATAATATTCGAGAGACGGAAAAGGCCATCCACCCCAACCACTCCATTTCGCAAAAACATCCCATACATTATTGTTAGAACCTGAAAACAATCACAATGCCGGTTAGGAATGGATAAATTACATGAAGACCCCCAGATCCCCTAAGGTTTGCCAACTTCTGCAGAAAAGACGGGTGTTCTTGTATTTAGGCAGTATCTCGGAGATCTATACGGAAATCTTGAAAGAACCTACGAGTGAGTGCACGAGTATTAGGACTAGAAATAGGCCTGTTTTTCCGAAGAGAAGGGTTTCACTGTGATTATCAAAACATCATAGGTTTTATAGAAAGATTTCGGAGAACTATGAATAAACTGTAATTTCAATGAATGTACCTGCATTCTCGAGCAAATTGAAGCCATCGCTCCATCCAGGCAAAACTTTGTCAGCAGTAGTTTTCCAGTTTTCTTCAAAGCCAGCAAGCTCATCTAAGAAGATAGCAATCGAACCAAAAAAGTGTGTGAGATCATACAAAATTAATTGATATTTAATTGCTTCTTACATCGCGGGAAGGAAACAAACCTTCATTTAGATTGTGTAAAGTCTGCAACGAATCAACTCTTCGATCCGAAGACTTTTTGGTGCTAAAAGAATGTCCCTTAACAAAGAGAAGTAAAAATTACTGAAACAGCACAGTTCCAATGCACCAAACTCCGAGGGGAGGCAAATGTAATTAACCCATTACCTTATCGTGTATTCCTTTCGAAATCGTATGCAGCGATTCCCCAACCGTCCGGTCATCCTCATCGATCTCCATCAAGAACACCTTCTCCACCAAACAACAAATAAACATTAAAAATAGAATAAAAATCAAGAATTTCAAATGTAACATGAACATTTCTCCATGCTTGAAAATTACAATTACTCACCCCATCACCACCGGTTCTTCGGCCGACAGACGAGGTGTAGTACACCCCTTCCGGCCCACCATAGGCCACTCTCTGGAAGCTGAAACCCTGAATCCCTGGCATCAAATACAACAATTCTAAGTTCTAATTATGAATAAATTCTTCTGATAAAAACCAAATCACCAATCCCAACTTGATAAAAGCACCAAAACACAGTAAAATGCAACACATACAAGATTAAAGAACAACATTCACCAAAAAGAATCCTAAAACATCAAATTATGGAGTAATCCAGGCTGCATACATACCAGTGGAATAATCATTTGAATTCTTAACAGAAAGTTCTTTGCTTGGCATATCATTCTTCCAAGCATCATTGCCACCATCATCATCATTCATCTCTTCGACTGTAATTTGTTTGCCAGAATTCGAGGGATTATCGAAAGGGTTGGTGAAAAAGGGGTCATCAAAAGGGCTCTTTCCACCAAACAAGCCACCAAATGGCTCAGTGAAGAATGGGTGATCAAATGGATCTTTCCTCCGAAGAACTTGGCCATTCTGAGCAAAATTATTACAGAAAAACCCAATCACTTGCACTGAAAAAACAAGAACTAGAAAAATTGAGAGCCCATATCATATTAAATTCTGCGAAAGACTGACACAAATACGTATTATATGATGATAATATCTTAGAAGACATATCAAGACAAAAGAGAAGAACATATAAACATGCAATTAACTGCGTGGAAAAAGATCATAACATTTATAAACCAAAAAACCCAGAAAATTTTTCAAGACAAAATTACTATATTCATATCAATTTGTTCAAGAATAGTGAGAATTAGCTCCGAAAATTACAAATTTTGGGGAGATTGGATCAGAAAGAATGAATCTCGAACCAAAAACACATTCATGGAAAGGAAAAGAGAGGGTTAATTACCTCAAGTGAATGAGTGAATGTGAGAGAGTGAGATTTTGTTTATAGAGAGAGACTGAGAGAGCAATTTAATGGAGTGAGATTGTACATCTGCCAAGAACAAGCTAGAAGGAGAAGAAACTTCTGGAAAATGGTTAACAAAATAAAGCTAAATGATATTATTGTGAAGTAAATATTTTTTATAATTTATAAAGTAATTTTCTACCTATCTTAACAATGGGACTGTTTGCATACTCTAAAAATAAATATATATGGGATAAATATTTTTTTAGCAGTAAGTGTTTTTTTAGCAGTTTTGGAGTATTTGAAAAATTCACTTCTGCTTAATTTAAGCAGAAATAAACAAGCAGCCAAAAGCATATGCTTTTGGATTCTGCTTTTGCTTATACGTTAAAATATTAATATTTCTAATTATACTTTTTACATACAAATACAACTATATTTATATGTTCATTATTATTTTTTCAAAATAGTTAAATCTTTTTTTTTCTTTTCCAGTCAAAATTTTGTAATCTCATAAAATCTTATACCTAAAAAAATTTATAATTAACAAGTAAATCTTTTCTTTTTTCTTAAGTTTTATAAATTTATAAATAAAAGTATATATAAAATAATTTTATGTATGATTAACTATAAATAATTTTATACAAAATTATAATAATTTATTATAAGTTATATATTAATATAATACTTAACCATATTATAATATTCTAAAATACTCTAAAATATTTCAGGGCAAATTAGTGATTTTATAATAATTAAAAGTGATTCTTAACTTATCTATGCAAACACTCAACTGATTATTTTTCTGATAATCACTTTTTTTCCAAACACTCACTGCTTTTACTACTGCAATTTTTTACCACTTTTACTTCTACTTCTGCTTCTACTTCTACTTCTACTTCTACTTATGGAGTAGAGTTTGCAAACACCCCCTATTTACACCTCTTATAATTAGTAATATAATATTTGTGGACTAAATAAAATGATAAGGTTGGTAATTATAATTTTAACAAATAGAGGATTCTTTTGGGCAAATGGGGGAAGCATCAAGGCATCAGAGATTGATCCAAGTAGTAAATGGATTCATTCCTAAGGGCAAGGTCCCAAGTTCGAATTCCCGTTTGGGTGTGCATGTGTGGAAAAAAAAAAAAAAAAGTGTCATCGAGAATGGCCAATATATGTCAGCCAAGCCACTATGCTTCATCTTAATTCTTACATTAGCTTGTTTTTCTAATATGGCCATGATGAAACGGAGTTGCGACTATTGGTGATTCCAAGGTCCAGGAATTTCTGGTCCTAGTCCAATTATTACCATGTATAGCGGTGGGCCGTAGCCCACTCACAAGTGACAAACTCCCAGAACTCATTAGTCATCTCTATTCATTATCAGCTGCACTTCCTCTTCCAATGGCTGCCAAAAGGGGCCTTGTTTTCTAGTACTGAAACTGGTTATCATCATGGGAGAGAAGGCAGAGACAATATGAACAAATGCAAAAAAAAAAAAAGATAGGGAGTCTGTCAGACAGCTGCACAACCATCCCAACTAGCCGGGGCCAATGGGAACGATCCTCTACTGCACTAATGGCCCAGAACACTGAGCCACAGAGCTGTTAATCACGCTCTGGTTGAGCAGCCATGTCTCATCCACCAGACTTGGTTTCCTGTCTCCTTAGAACTCAAGGATACAGAGGTATGAGCCTATAGAACAGATCCTGTTCAAGTAAGGTCGTGCCCATATTTGTACGGGGGGAATTCAAATAGCTGCTCTCCATCTCATATGTCTTCGATGTGGGATACGGGGGGGCCAAGGGGAGATAGAATCTTATTTCTTTTAACACTCAAAATTATATGGAGTCCATATTGATATCAAGAAAATCAAAATTTTCGGTCATATTATAATAAGCTATTTACACTTGACATTAGACCTATTTAGCGATAATATATCAAATCATTCAACACACAACCACATTCAATTTAAGCTCTAACTAATGACTATTCCCACATTTGGCCTAACTCTAAACACATGCACTTCACCAGTGCATTTATCCACCTAAGCAATCCAATTACTATTCTTCTTCCTCGCCGTCACCAGCAACCCAGAGGGCTGTTCCTCCACCGCAAGCCACCACCATGAACCGGACGTTGTTCCCCGCTGCCAGGGCTGAAATGAACTCTGCCCCGTTGGTTTCTTTCGAGCTTTTCATGTTCGCCATTCTCATGGCTCTGAGATAGGCACTGGTGGCGTTTTCAGCAGACCAAGAAGCCATTTTTTTTGTGAGGTTTCTTGTTGTTGTATGTTTCTTTTGTGAATTAGAATAAAATTTTCTGGCGGGCTTTTCTGTAATTATTCAAAGATTAAACAAGTGGGTAATGCGACTCGGTGGTTGCGTGAGAGTTCTTAGGGACTTAGCCTGAATTCCCTTTCTTATACACAAAATCCCAGTTCACAATTATATAAGCATATGCCGAAACCTATAATTCATAGATATGAATATACCAATACAGACACGATACGATATAAATACGATAATATATATATATTTTTAAAAAAATTACTTGAGAAATGGCGAACACGAGGTCCAGAACGAATGTATGATATGATACGTATTACAAAATAATATTTTTTGGAATATCCACGCATTAGAGATCTAAAGTCTTCGTGCAAAATATATGTAAGAATTTTGAAATTTGCCAAACTTCCAAAAAATTTGGTTATATATTTTGAACTAGCAGCCTTCCTTTTGTAGGGAAAAGCACGTTCATTTCACGAGTAATTCTAACTCGAGCCTGACTAGGCTGAATCGGTGTGATGAGAGAGCGAGTGTTTTACACTTGTCATGTAGTTAGTGAAAAATTTAAGGAGAGTGACCAATTAAATAACAAGTGCAAAAAAAAATTTACCCTTTTAATTAGTTGGGTTCGACCAAACCAGATTTGAGCTAGAATTTTCCTCATTTCATTTATGTTTGTAGGGAAAATATATAATAAGCTTTTTGTATTTTGAAAATCTTCATCCCATTATTTGAAGTTAAAGTTCCTGATTGCGTAATCTTTATACGAAATAATTAGAGCATTATCATATATCTGATTTTGAAACTTTCTTAGGTCAAAGAAAACCTAATCCATTGTTTTGAAAGACAATCGTGTATGAATTCACATCATATTATGCATGTTACTGTAAGAAGATACTGATGTAGTAAACTTTATTTATTTGTATTAATCACTAAAACGTTAAAAATTTTGAACTAATGAAATATCGAATTCTTCCTGTATTTAGAAAATTTTAATTTCATCATTTTGGATATTCTTCGTAAGGAAATCTAACTCATTGTCCTAATAGAGAATTTGGATATCTAACTGATAGAATAGCACCTTATACGTGTTATTGCAAGGAAAAATTGACAAAAAATTTATTTCAAACTTATACTACAGTAAAATTTGTTTGTTTAATTTTATTAAAATTGAAAGTTTTAAAACATTCACGTTGACAAATAAACAAAATTTTTCTATGTTTAAAAATCTTATTATTGTCATTTTAAATTTCTTTCAGCATTGTCTATGATAAAATCTGTTTAGGTAAAATACCTTATATTCACCTGAGAATTTAGTTTATTATGTTTAGGTAGAACACCTTATATTTACCACGTGAGAACTTTGGTTTATTGTCTCGATAGGAATTCAAGTACGAACTCATAATGCGTTATTACAAAAGAATACTGACAAAACCATTTCAACATTACACCAAAGTACAATTCTATTTATACTCATTAAAATTGAAAGATCTAAACTTTCAAACAAATAAATATCAAATTCATTTTGTATTGGATTTCGAGTTGAATTTCAAACTAGAAAAAAACAGCAAAGCTCAGCTAGCTCGGTAAACATTCCTACCCTTTAGCTCAGCCCAAATCTAATATTTCATTGTCCTGATAGAGAATTTGGATATCAACTGACAGAATAGCACCTTATACTGTTATTGCAAGAAAAAACTGACAAAACAATTATTTCAAACTTATACTATAATAAATTTTGTTTGTTTAATTTTATTAAAATCAGAAGTTTTAAAACATTCACGTCGACAAAAAAACAAATTTTTTCTGTATTTAAAAATTTTAAAACCGTCATTTTAATTTTTTTTCCAGTATTATCTATGATAAAAAATAAAAAAAAACTGTTTAGGTAGAACACCTCATACATTATGACACGGTCCGTAATTATATTGAAGAAAAGATTGATTATTCATCTCAACTCTCCTATAGGATAATCAATCCGCAATCGCATCCCACGATCTATCCCATTATTTATCAATCTCATCTCATTCCAACCAACTAAACCTTCCGTAAGTATCGAAGAACAAAAGACAATTAAACATTAGATCTATCTCTTTCCAAGGGAAGCCTCTGTAATTTCTCAAACCGAAAGTTCATTTAATCACGCCAAACCTCTATATCAAGATATTATCCCATAAAATATGAACAAGAACTTGCAATTTCCTTTTCTTTTTCAATACAAAACTGATACATGTCTTCCATAAATCAGGCATGGAAGCATTTCCAGCAAAGAACAGTCGAGGAGCTCTTCGATCCAAACCTAATGCCGAACAATTACCACAACATCAACATTAAAACTGAGATTTCTACATGCCTTTCATGCTGGTAAACAAAGATGACCTCCCAGCACCAACCAGCCCTCCTTTCATGGATGAGAAAATGACGGAATTCATAGCTCCTCTACTCGCGGAATTTTGCTTCGGTTGCCAGCATTTCCCACAGTATTTTCTACACCAAATGAGACAAAGAAACAAATTTTAGGGTGATATAGAGTTGTAGATGTAATAGTTATGATTCCAAGAAAACAGACACTACCGAAGAGATTTTCTATAGTTGTTACAGTTATGATTCCAAGAAAACAGACACTACCGAAGAGATTTTTTTACCTTTGTTTTGTTTCTTTTTTTGG
Organism: Lippia alba; assembly: GCA_037834125.1. NCBI lineage: Eukaryota > Viridiplantae > Streptophyta > Magnoliopsida > Lamiales > Verbenaceae > Lippia > Lippia alba. The sequence continues at coordinate 633,838 of JBBMKE010000009.1, forward strand.
TAGTAAATTCATCTATAATGTACAATTCCTGCAATTATAGTAATCAATACTAATACCAAAGGCTCACATAGAAGAATGAAGGGTATCTTCGCATCTAAAATCACGAGCCGATGAACAATTAAAATCAAACTGGGGCTACACTCGCTATCAAGATAAATACAACTCGAGTTTGAGTCGAGTTTGAGTCGAGTCAGTTCAGCTTATGTTCTCTCCTATAGAAGTCACAATAAGGTTTATTCAGATTTCTTGCCTAATCCAAACATTAAAAATGAATCTGAATCCCTCATAACATGAGGTTTATTTCTATTTGAAGTTTGAATAGTTAGAAGAGACAGGCACATAGTATTTATAACGTCATCGGTATCTCTTTTATATCTGAAACCCAATGTGTTATTACATACTCCACAAGGGAAACATTCCTGGAAAGTATAGAATATCAGAATTTGATCATACGATTCTATTGTTTTGCTTTTTCTTCTTTTTAATTTCCAATAAAACATGCAGAAAAGATTTTAACATTAAAATGAGCCTTGCCTTGAGAAGAAGGGCATCCTTATCGTCTGGCGACCAAATTTCCCATGAACCCTCCACCAACCTCGTAATGTTTGGCCTCAGTAAAGCCTGCTTCTAAAGCTAGCTTCTCCAACTCATTTCCTGCATCATCACAAGGATATTTTTGTGACAGCATGCCGAGTACCGATACACCAGGGGCAAAATTGGAAGTTCACAAGATGGGATTAACATGTGCCTTCAGCAACTCTAATAGAATGGGTTGTTTGTTAGAAGTGCAATTTGGAGGGGAGGTCACTGTAATTAGATAAAGTTACAGGGAATTCAGTAATTTGGACATCTCACAAGGGGTCTTGGTGTAATTAATCATAACTATGCAGATGTATACAGTTACAGTGAAAAGAGAAACTACCCGTCAAATATTCCTTGATAGAGTTTTTCAAGTACTGATACTCCTCTGCGAGCCCGTACCCACCAGCGACGGGGACGATTACATTATCAATCATCCAATCCTGGGAACACGAATACGCAGACACTCATTATAAATATTCATGATTTCTTATAACAACAGGATGATATTTAGACAAACTAGTGCAAATTATAAAGACAATGGGCAAATAAAATGGTAATATTAACCCAGAAAAAAATAACATAACTATTACATACCTGAATCGAAGAGTTTAATGGACTAGTGCTTTTGTTGAAATCAAGAATAGAGACTTTCGAACCGAGTTTCAGAACCCGACACAGCTCCTCCAGAGCTTTTTTCCTATCTACTACATTTCTTAAACCATAACCAATAGTTGCAGCATCAAACAACGAGCTGGAAAATGGTAAATCAGCCGCATCTCCTTCAATCCACCTATGGAATATCAAAATCGAGGAAAACCATAAATGTGTTTCAACAAGAAAAATTCAGGGATTTAACTACAATAAAAATGTAGTGTAGGCAAACTCTAAAAGAACAAGTGCTTTCTGTATGTTCTGCTTATCTTCTACTTTTAAATTCTCCAAAAGCAGAACTTTTTCAAACTCCTAAAAGTTCCAAAGGAAACTCCGAATGATGATTTCATATAAAAGTATAAGCAGTTAGACAAGCGAGTTGTTAAAAATTAAACATTCGCTCTCTGTTACCAGTTCTTGCACGTGTAACTCTTTTCCTGGATATGCGTCAGTGAGAGTAAATCAAGACCTCTAGAAAATTTCAATTACTAAATATGTGAATATCTAATATCTATTATCTATAAAAGAAGTTTTAGTTATTTCACATGCGAATGAGAAATATGAATGTAAAAATTGGCATGCTTACTCAATGTTCTTGTAGCAGGCCTTCACCCGTTGCTGCTGCCGCAATGCAGCAACCTGTAATTGCTCTTTTGAAAAATCAAGAGCAATAACCTAAGTAACATAAAGAATAATACATCAAGATAATAATGATAATAATAGTAATTAAAAAAGAAAGTGTGATGATGATGGAGAACCTTGCCATTGATTCCAACTTTCTCAGACAAGAGAAAAGCCAAATCTCCACTCCCACAACACACATCCAACACAGTATCTCCTTCTTTTGCCCTATTTAACACATCCATTTACCAACACTTAGCCAAACTCCGAGTTCATAAAACAAGTAACTTACACTAAAACAGGATATTTTATCGAACTGTCTAGTATCTACATCGAAAATCGACTTTACGGCTCCGGGAAAATCGTAGATCCTAAATTAGACACAAAAAGATCCAATCTTTAAGCAAGACAACAGCACATTATAAACACTGAAATCCTAAATAAACAAATTTTCAAGTATATACTTCAATATTATGCAGAAAGAATATGAATTCAAAGGAGTATAGGAACAGAAACGCATACTCGCTCCAAGAAACACACATCTTCTTCCACACTCTATGCTGCCCTAAGCTAAACAAATCATTCAACTGAAAATCAATCCCAAAAAAAAAAAAAAAATTCATCAGGAAACAAAACCCAATTATCAGAATCACGAAAATCAGAAGCTAATTCAAAAAAAACAGGCACACACTGAAAATCAGAAGGTTGAGCTAAAAGGATAGGTTTACGCCAGTATATAGCTCACATTATCATAAACAGGTGCAATGCGGTTAAAAAGCGCCTGCCGCTCGTGAGCGCACCGGACCGGTGTAACACCGCCGTGGGTCTCCGGCCGCCGGCGTCCTCCGACGGTTACGGAGGGAAGAGTGAATTGAAGTGTAGCCATGTTTTCGGTATTTTTGCTAAGAAGAAATGCTAAATTGTTGTTGGCCTTATATACTCGAAGGGTGCACACTGTTTACGGTGCTGGTTCACGAGCCTATCGAGCCGACTAAAATTTGAATTCGAAAAGTTTTAAATGAAGTTGAATGATCAAATCGAGTCAAGATTCAAATTAGAAATAATTATTTTTATGCTTGTTTGTGCATTGTGAGTCTACTTATTTTATTTGGAAAAAAATTATATATATAATTTTATTTATTTATGCTAATTATATTTTAAATTCAAAATCAATATCAAACTGAGCCAAATTCAAATTATTAAAAGAATTGAACTTCGACTAAAAAGATTTAGAGTTCATCAAACTCGTATTCGAGTCAGACTGAAGAATTTCAAATCAATTTCAAACTAGAAAAAAATAGTAAAGTTCAGCTCGCTTCGCTTGCTAAACATTCCTACCCTTTAGCTCAGCCCAAATGTGTTGTATTGGATTTCCATTCTTACCCTTTAAACAAAATCTCGTGTATTAGCATATTCAGCCCAAATTTGTTAGAATTCTTTAAACAATTAAGGAGCATAAAAGTAATCTGAGCTAGCCCATTATCAATGAGCTATTTTTCAACTCTTCTTTTGAGCTTTGAGCTACAATAATATATTCCAGATTAGTGGGCCTACAGGGCCCATGGGCTCCTACAAGGCCCAAGTTCTTAAGTAAACGCAAGAAATTGGTAGATACAAGGCCTAACCCAACCCAATACTAGAAATTAACTAATTCTTGTAGGATGTTTACTTTGTTAATTCAGATAAAATAAAATATATGAGTAATGAGATGTGTGATGATCTCTAATGTACCGACACTTCTAAAAATATCATTTTGCCCTGTCGCGTCATGTTGGACACGCGTGTCCGACACTCCTCACGTGGGAAATTCAAAAAAAAATCCGTGCCGCCGTACCCATGTCGTGTCCGTGTCACCGTACCCGTTCCATGCATCATAGGTGATGATAGATTATTCATCTCGTGTATAATGTGAGGTGAATAATTATCTTTCAGACGTATCAACAATCCTAAACTCAAAAAAGTATTAATAAATATAAATTTAAATAAAATTATTAATCTAATAATCTTTAATCATATAAAGTAAATATCACAATTAGAGTATAACTTTGTTTGTGAATTATCGTAACCATCGGGGCCAAAATCTTGCAATCAAATGTGGATACATGAATTCTAGCAAGAATTCGCAAAATGTCTTCGATGTAAGTTGTTAAGAACGTAATTTCCATATAGGTATGGAGAGTTTATACCCAAATGTTCAAACTCTTTATAAACTTAAATAAATGAGAAACAAGTTAAAAGGAAATTAAAATGAGAAAAAGGAACACATCAATACTCTTCCACTTGCTATTGTTCACTAATTTCTGCATTTGGTTGTGGCCAAGTATTAAGTATAATATGCTACCTGCCTGATGATCGATACAATGGCACACACAATACTATGTATAGTAATACGAACACAGAAACAAACATAATTAACGAAGGGAGAAATTTATCAGCGTTCATCATCTCTCAACTTTTATGTCTCTATTATATATATCCGTAAATACAACCTCCTCCAACTGATATCCACCTCCCCCCTAAAAAAAATTATTAATTTCTCCTAGTTTAAATAAAATTTTGACTATTCCACCAGCGATAATAATTAATTCGACACAAATGTATGGCATGACACACTATGATCATAACTTTAAAATCATTCGTGCACCATAATATATATCAATTTAACCTACATAGCAAATATGCATATAACATATATATATATATATATATAATCATATACATGCATGTCTATAAAGAAGGATGGACTCAAGGAGCAGCCATCTGATGATTAGCTAACCAGGCTTCCGAAACTTGATCGTCATCTTGGTTGTCGTCGCCACCATTTATGCCATCGTTCTTCTTATCCTTGTTGCCATGTCTAATCTCACCCATAAAGTAGGAAACAAATCCCCAAAGAGATAGGAATAGAGCTATACCCTTCTCTGCTTGAAATTTTTCGTGATAGAAAATTACAGCTAGTATTTCAGTAACAGGCAGTAAAACCGTGATAACAATTCCAGATAAAAGGGATGACGAGTAAAATATCACTCCGATTGCTCCCAGAAAGAAGCACTGCCACAATATCGCACTTCCAACAATAACCAAATAGTATTGTGTCTCCCCAAGCTCGTACTCTTTTGCTTCTCTTGATATTGCCTACAAATTAATTAGTTTTCTCTAATTTAGAAAATTATTATTACTAGAATTTATAATAGATGTATAATTTTATCATGGGTAATTCTAATTCACATCTGACTCGATCAAAATAATATAATTAGGAAGAGCGTATTTTTATATTTATTGAGTGATTAATATAATTTAAGAAAAATAATTAATTAAACATCAAAATGTATGGTAAAATTATCATTAAAAATTAGATAAAGCTTTTATTAGTCTTAAATATATAATTATTTATGTATGATTGATAAATGATAACTTTCACGTTATTAATGTTCAATGTCATGTTGTATTTTTTTGGTCTAGTGAAATGTTTTTAATCCAAATTTGATTTTGCTGAACGCAATCGAATATATAATTAAACACAATTTATTTTTTATTTTTAAGTTTTTTATCAATCAAAAATAGCCTTTTGTTTTGGATAGTGCAGTAATGGGAGCCACATTTTCTTAAATAGAATTGCTTTTTCTCTTTTGATCATTTATATACACTTTACAAGTCAAAGTTCAATAATTTTGTCCTACCTAAACTTTCAGCATACTTTAATTTATCTTCACTCGTGGCAACATCAACACCCAAACGTCCCAATAAATGTGACCAAATTGTTTTTATATACTTGACTGAAAATATTTCCAATTGATGAACTATAACTCATACGTAATAATAATGATGATTTCATTATGTTTGACTTGTTTGTATATATGATAAATAACATTTCAGATAACTTAATTAATTGGTTGGAGTTTTCTCCTATTCTAAGGGATGCACGGTTCGAATTTTTTCTGCCTCAAAATTTTCCAAAAGAAACATTTTAATTTAACGACGAGTATAGTTAGCAATTCAATGACACTTTATACCTAAGAAGAGCGATTATACTCGACCAATGAAAATGAACTCAATTAAATGTCTCGAATTCGAGCTAGTTTACTAAGTGAGGTAGGTAAATTCAACTAATGAAAATGAATTACACATAAAAAACTAAGACAATACATAATAAATATTATGATTTATATCACAACAGGCGGACTTTATATATTTAATTCTTTAGAGACGTTAGGTATTATTTGTTGTCCAAACCTAATTGAATGGAATATATAACCATTTGAATTTATGTGAGGGGAAAAAAGTAAAAATAAAATGGTAACCTGAAAGTCATTATTGATGACCATTCCCACCGTGCAAAACACCGTCGCGAAAAAGCACATTACCAATTGAATCTCCATAACCAGCGTAAACGTCAATCTCTGTCCCGCCTTCTTATACATCAGCTCCACCACCGGCAGAATAAACCCGTACAGCGCCGCCGCCGCCGCCGTCGTGAAGAATCCCAGCCAATACTCTCCATTCGTCTCCCCCGCCGGCCTATCGCCGCCCGTGTGCAGCCCCAGCACCACCGCCCCCACCGTCAGCAAAACGACGGCGTTTATCGAGTACGCTGTGAACTTATGCTTCACCAGGAGGAAAGCGAACACCGCCGTGAAAGCCAGGTGGGTGGCGACGATGAGGGCGGTCGTGGAGCTGGGGAGCTTCGAGACGCCCAGGGCGTAGATGTAGTCGTCGACGCCGGTGAGGACCCCGATCGCCGCCGCGAAGAGGAAAACTCGGCGTTTCATGTGGATGAGCTTTGTGGTGGCGCTGCGGCGGCGCGTGTAGGCCACGAGGAGGGGGATGAAGATTATGGGGAATCCGGCGGTTTCGAGCCAGCTGGTGAACCAGATTCGTTTGCCGCCGTGGATGAAGTAGAGGCGCATGATTAAAGGGCCGCCGCAGTTGCCGGCGGCGAGTATTATGCAGTTGATGATCAAGAAAAGCTTTTTCATGGCGGCGGTGGTGGTGGTTTGATCTTCCATGATTTGTTGATTTTTTTTTCTCGTTCTTTTCTTATATTTCAAGCTGAGAATTGTGGAATAATTACTACTCGTGGTAGAAAACAATTTCTTATGATATATATATAACATTTTGAACTGTTGTTTGGACTTTTTTGCCTCCAAATTCCAATCATATTGCAATTATGGTACATCGAGCGCGAGACGGCGAGAGTGATTAAGAGGATGAATGAAAAGTTGAGAATATGGAAGAATGTTAAAATCCAGATATGAGTTGTTTCAGGTCACGAAAATGATAAAGATTCGAATCTTAATCTTACTTGGAGGTGTGTTAAAATATATATATATATATATATATTAAAGACTTGTTTATCATTAAACCAAATTTTTTATTGTAGATAAAAACTATTTTAAAAGTAACAATATTATTTGTAAGCATGACAATGAGTCGAGCTGACTCGTGAGTTTCATGAATTATCCAAAAGAAAAGTTTGGAATTGGGCTGTCAAGCCGAGTCTTACTCAGCTCGTGATAAGTGCGAGTCAAATTTGAGACAAATACTCTTTATTCACCAGCTCACGAGCCAATGGATATTCTAAAAAAGATCCAAATTCCACATATTTCTAGTAGTAGAGTATTGGCTCGTGAGCCTGTTCGAGTCAATTCCGAGCCCAAATATGTTGGCTAGTTAGCTCGCGAACCAGGTTCGAGACAAGTTTTTTTGCCTAGATTCCAAGCCAGAGCCACAAAAAAGAGTTAAGGCTCGACTCGTTGTCATGTCTAATTATTGGTATAAAGCATGAAATAATAAATTAATTAATTAAAAATGACATGGATAATAGAATGATATCCATAAGATTTTGTCCTTCCAAGAGTCCACCACAAATAGGAGCATGTGATATTTCTCCGGTGCATATACATTTTGGTGACACTATTAAATGTTTGGAAGATGATATCTTGTCCATATTGATTGGGAAATTCTTGAGATATAGTTCAGTACTGCATTTTAGTGCATTATCATTCATTTGAGAAAATGGAGCATATGACCAATACAAATTACAAGTTTATGTAATTCCCCAAACTTCAGGAAAAAGAGAAAAAGAAATTGAATATGAGACTGAAAATGAAAATCTAACGTGTCAGTGTAATTTTCTCTTAATAAATTTAGTTACCGTTGGTCAATCATCAAGATTTATTAATTGGGTAGAGAAATCAAGATTGAGTTCCGGTACCAAAACCGCGTTAATTTATGATCAATTAATCTTGAGCATAACTTAAAGAGAAAAGTCAATAAAATAAGATGCCTGAATAATAAAAACTCCAAACTTTATTATTGACGTTTTTCATACTAATAGGCCCCGACTAAGTTCATGTGATGCCCGAGCGTGGGTCATCCATATCCCCCGCACTTAGATCCGAATCCACATACGAAATGGGCCGCCGTACATGAATCCAAATCAAAGCGAACGGGGACCTACACTTAAACACTAAGCTAAGCGG
>JBBMKE010000009.1:653132-671544 GCA_037834125.1 Lippia alba
TAAAATACATTGTCTATGTAAATATTACATTATATTATATACATTTGATTTAAAAATAATAATATATTATATTATATAGTATACAATAGATATTGTATAATACATAATAATATAATGAATGTATACTATTTTTAGTATATATTCTTTATATACTTATAAATAAATATTTCTCTTAATAACATTATTAATGAAAAAAGTATATAATCAATATAATACAAATTTTATGTAAATATTACATTATATATATTATATTATGTTATATGTATACAGTACACTATATACATTATACAATATATAATAATATTATAAATATATATATAGTAATAAAATAAATATTATTAATGAAGTAAAAATATAAAATATAATATACATTTTATGTATATAAAATATTATATAATTTAGTAAATATAATGTGTGGGTAAAGTTGTCATTTTATGTGAGAAAGTGAAGAAAAACTTAGTATTACTCGCAGTCTAAGACACTCTCTCGATGCAGGATTTTTTTTGCTAATTTTGGAGAACATGGGGTTTTTTTTAGAATATTTTTTTCAGGGGTCTTTTTGTGTCGTTTTGGATAACACAAGGGGGTTCCTTGCAAAAAAACTCTTATAAATTATAATACATTAGGAACTTATGAGTGATGTAATTGTAATCTGTTAAACCTAAAAAAAATATTATAGAAACAACTGTATAATCATAAAGTTTATTCTTAAATTTTCCCTTTATTAGTTAATACCTTCTCTATACATCATACATCTGTAAAAAATATATTCATACTTCAACTTGTTAATAAAAAATATTAAAATATAAAAATTAGCACAAATTTTGAGTTCGAGCTAATATACCTCATAAGCTCAAGTCGAGTTGAGCTTGAAAACAGACTCGGGTTAGTGAATTGAGCAGAGACAACTAGTTTTTGGGTTCGAGCTCGATTCACCAAGCCCTTTGCGTACAACTTCACTAACTTAATCTTTATATTATCATTTCAAATTCAGAATATAAACATCATATACTATTTATAACTAAGATGACAACAGTCCAATACAGCCAAGAAAAAAGAGGCCACAAAATATATCCAATTTATATTTTTGAAATTCTGAAGACACACGAAACATGTAATTTAATTGCGATAAATAGATGCCATCAATAATAAAAGATGGTGGATTATAATATAATTAATTGGGAATTTGTACCACACCAACATAGGATTGGCCTCTTTGTGGTCAAAAGATACAAAGATTCATTTAGGCTTTAGCCATTTAAGGCGAAGTGGCCACTTCACTTAGGCTTTTCAACAATTAATCTTATTTTAAATGCTATCTTCTAAAATATTATTCTATGCTAATGCTCCTTTTTAATAAGCCTAATTAGTGTGCTTAATTACGGCTACAATTAGTACTAAGAAGCTACTTTATAGTCAAGTTCAATCGATGTGTATGTTGACTTTTTAAAAATATTGAACCATTGTAATATATTATCTAACTAATTACCCCGTGTCAAGTCCTTTAGCCCTCATCTATATTATTAACCAAAAACAATTATTATTTATGTTTAATTCATCTAGTAAGGGAGCTTGATTCGGTAGACCTCATTCTTTGATAATTTGTGCGTTTTGTTCCATATTTTTTTAATTAATGCAATTGTTTCTATAACTTTTAAAAAATATCTCATTTTAATGAGTTTGCGTGAAATTTTTTGAAAACATTTCGTTTTACCATTTTAACAAAGTTTAAGCGTAATTTATAAGGACAAATCTTACAAAGTATATTTCAAATATATTGATATTATAAGCAGAATCGAAGTTTAAGGAGCATCAAACACAACGGTGGATGTGAAATCAAAGTTCGACGACCAACGAAGGAGGAATCATTGATTAAAGACGACGCTCAACTTGATTCGGTAGACCTCATTCTTTGATAATTTTGTGTGTTTTGTTCCATAATATTTTAATTAATGCAATTGTTTCTACAACATTTAAAAAATATCACACTTAACTCATTTTAATAAGTTTAAGTGAAATCTTTTGAAAATATTTCGTTTTACCATTTTAACAAAATTTAAGCGTAATTTATAAGGACAAATCTTACAAATCAGATTTCAAATATATTGATATTATACGCAAAATCGAAGTTCAAGGCGCATCGAATACAACGGTGGATACAAAATCAAAGTTCGATGACCAACGTAAGAGGAATCATTGATTAAAGACGACACTCAACAATTGAAGCTTTGCAAACGGCCTATTGCGGTTTCCAGCTGCAATAGGATCGAATGAGATATCAACTTTATTTATCATGGAGAGACGAATCACGAATGTGATTATGGTAGTTTTGATATGTGGGTTACTATGTTGGAAGAGAGATTGACGATAAAAAAAATTTTGTTAGAAAGGTAGAACGGAATATTTCTCAAATATTTCACTTAAATTTGTTAAAAAATATTATGTGTAATATTTACTGAGGTTAGGAAGAAGTACAATTCACACTTATTTAAAGGTATGAGGAGGCAAGCACACTAAAATAGAAATGAGAGGGTTCGAAATTAAACTTTAGTAATATATAATTTATTTATTTTTTAAATTTATTTTATATAATTAAATATAATATCATTACCCGAATTAAATGGGAATAGTGAAATTTCGTATGATCTTCTTTCTAAAAGATATATTCATTTCAAATTGAATTGCAAAATTACTTCTTACTCGAACTATGAGATACAAATGACGGTATGCAACCAAATATTAAATATGAGATAATATGCAATAAATTTAGTTCGAGTATATATGAAATTGTAAAAATGTTTATAACATGAATGACAAAGTTTTTACCCCTATAGTCCTTTTATCATTTCACACTCAATCTGAATTTCATGGCATATCATCATCTTTACTTTACGTTTTTTTATAAAAGAATTTTTGGAGTTGATTTTTATTTTTGATGTTTTAATAGATCTTTTATGGTGTCAGTAGCTTCAATAATAAATATACGATGCACACGTGACTACTATGAAATGACAAATTTATTTTTATTGAGTCATGTGCGTGGCACTAGTCTATTATTCAAACTACCAAAATTACTGAAAATCAAATGGAGATTATCTTTTATAAAAAAACGTAAAGTATGAATATCGATATACAGCAAAACGTGAAACATAACAATAAACAATAAAATTTAGTTCGAATGTAAAATGAAAAAACACTTATAATTGGGATGACAAAATATTTTTAGCCCATGGTACTTATTGGAAGGTGAGTTTTGTTCCTTTTTTCAACTTTCAATTGATTAATTATTTTTCATTGCTTTAGTTTACTTTAGTATATTTTATCAATGTATATCCAATTTGAATTAAATTCATACCTGCAATATGTATAAAGAAAGAATTTATTTATTTATATATATAATAATATACTATAATTTATTAACCATTCACAATAACCTGGTTTATTTATTCTGTAGATAATTAAATATTTCTCGCGGCAAGTTGAAGAACATGAATCAGTGGACTCAAGACATAACAATAATATCAAAAGCAATACTATATCACCAAATGGAACAATTTGATAATTCGACGCTATGCTAGCCTCAACAAATTCTAGTGTTCAACTCCATATATATGCGATATGCCCATAAACGTTATGATAGAAATAATTTACACCTAGTAGTTTGCTCCCTCAAACTCGTAATGAGATATAGATTTTTTTTTTTTACAAAAAAACAATACTACGATGTTTGTCCCTTACTCATTGTGATTACGGGGCGTGAGACCATTCTCTTTGACACGCATGATAGATGTACAAAGCTTGTGATTGAGGAGAATCTTCTGGATATACACAAAGCCTTTAATGAACAACTTGAATTCCTTCAACTCGAAAACTTTTGGCATTTGCATCGTGTTTATATGTTATACAGAAACTCAGAAAGCGACTATTGACATCGTTTTAACTTTAAAAACACAGTAATGTGATCATAAAATCATACCTCAAAAAAAATTAGAAGTGAAACAAAGACAACAGGGCTATCTCGGTCCGGAGAGTTCCATTGGTTCAATGACATGAAACGAATCCTCTATGTAGTCGGCGTATCTTAGAGGAGGCCATTCAGACGATCTGACGCCTTGAGCATCAACATTTTGTGATTGATCCCATCTTTCTGCTGGTCCATCATCGCCTTCTAACATCCTCAACACTTCTGCCATTTTGGGACGGTGCAGAGGATTGAATTGTGTACAAAGAAGCGCCACTTGAACCATTTCCTCTAACTCCGTCATGTCAAAGTCGTTCTTTAGATGTTTGTCGACCATAGCGATGAGCCTCCCCTCTTGATGGAGCTTCTTTACCTGAACGAGGAGATAAATGCAGTTAAAATCAAAGTTCAAAGTAGATTTAAAGCTCTATTTGAGGTTGGAGTCAACAGTTTTAAGCAGGTTTTTGGTTTACACCTACACCCCCTTAGGTTTAGTGTAATTACAAATTACTCCCATTGTTTCAGAAGCAACTAGGTATTCGTAATTTTTGTACATCATAAAACCATAACAGAGAGAGAGAGAGAGAGAGAGAGAGAGGGTCAATACCCAATCAAGCATAACTCCTTTTTGGTTCGTCCCCCTTCCAAAATCCACGGCTTTCTGGCCTGTAATAAGCTCGAGAAGCAAAATCCCGAACCCAAAGACATCTGTTTTGTCGGATGATTGGCCGGTTGACAAGTACTCAGGAGCAATGTGACCCACAGTTCCACGGACGGCTGTAGTAACATGTGAATCCCGATGATCCAAGAGCTTTGCCAATCCAAAATCACCAACAACCGCCTCAAAATCATCATCTAAGAGAATGTTAGCAGCTTTTACATCACGATGAATGACTTTAGGATCACATTGCTCATGCAAGTAAACCAAGCCCCTAGCTGTGCCCAATGCTATTCTTTTCCGCCTACGCCAGTCTAATACTGGCTTGCCTTGAACGTGATCTACAAGGAAAAGAAAACATATTATAATATTAGATTCAGTAAGAACACAGTCAGAAGCTGGTCCGAGAAGTTGTCCCTCACTAAGGATATTTCGACTAAAATATATGTTGTTTTATTGAAATATTCAAACTCCAAACCCCCTAGGGGTGATAAGTTTGTATTGAAAGGGATAGTTACAGTAGCATGCCTTGATATTTGGCTTAATTACACAAACTTCCCCCGAGGTTTGAGAGAACCAAAACTTCCCCGACATTCCCGAAGGCCTTTCGCGGATGAACTATTGACCATCAACTACAAAATAGTTGCTAAAATCAACTATTGACTAGTTAGTGCCTATCAAAAAAATAGGGCACACACAAAACAAAAGATATAATATTATCAAAATCTCAATGCAGATGTAACATGAATGCTTTGACACGGGAAATTTGTGTGATTAGGCCAAATAGGTTATCCATCCCTTTCAAAAACTATGATTTACATGTACTAAACTTAAAATTCAAAACTTGGCCACCTAATCCAGATGACAAATAAAGATTGCAAAGAAGATAAAATGGTTAGGCCAATATTCAAACCTTTCAATCTTGAAGCCACACTTCCATTGGACATATAAGGGTAAACAAGAAGCCTCTCGTTTTCAGCCGAACAAAATCCCCAAAGACGGAGAAGATTCTTGTGTAAGGCCAAACTAATTAACTCAACTTCCGTCTGAAATTGAATTTCACCACCAACAGCATTATAGTCTTTTAACCATTTTACAGCCACCACAGTCCCATCACTCAACCGGCCTTTGTATACAATGCTGAATCCTCCTTTTCCCAATATATTTTTCGAATTGAAATGGTTGGTCGCTGATCTCAGTTCCTTGAAAGTGTACCTCCTTAAATGGCCTAATTGTACCTCTGGATCATGTTGATCTGCAAATTTTAAAATGCAAAAATACTTAATTACTCGTACATCCCTTCAGAGCGTGACGTATTACAGCTGGTAGCCGCTAGTTTGAAGAAATTACAAACCACTCACTAAAACTGTTGAAAGATTCAAAAGCCACTCTAATATGGTTTGTGTAATCTTCCTAAAGTAAGGGGGGTGGTTTGTGTAATTTCAAATATATCAGGGAGTGGTTCCTTATTTTTTCAAACTTTTTGGCACCTATGCGATTCTGCAATCATCAAAACATACAAAATGGACTCTAAAAATGAATTATTTAACTTTTATATTATCCCTTATAAAAATGTTATGACTTTAACGACTTACCGTTAATATCAAAGAAAATCTGTTGATTGCGTCTATATCGCCACCAAACAAGCAAGCCAAAAACTGTAACAATTAAAAAGGCACAACCGAAGCTAGCCCCGAAAGCAACCGCAACGTGATGTTTTGCCCCAGATGCTGAGTAATGTAAAATCAAAACACACTTTAAGGCAAAAGACAAAAGGAAAAAGTAATAACACACAGACACACATTCTACCTCTCACAGCATCCGGAGGGAAAGATAATGGTTCTGGATACACAATAGAGCAATTGATTTGAGATGTCTGCCCACAAAGTAAAGGATTTCCAACTATCCTGAAAGAAAATTCAGAAAACAAGAAAACTTAATTAGTTGATATAAGTACGATAAGCAAACTGTCCGATTCTATTTTCCGTAGATTCAAAAGGTAAAAGAAAGGAAAAAGAAAAAAAAAAAACAGAGGATGACACCTTACTTGAATGTTCTAGCTGGTACTTTTGGAAACGGACCGCTGAGATTATTGAAAGAAATGTCCCTGCAAATATTCAATAACTAAAAGTTTTTAATGTCATTCATTTTAAGGAAATGTTTAGTTCTTTATATCATATTATAATTGGCCTTAAGAAAAATGAGATGCATACACCAATTTGAGGCTTTCGGCTTGGGTAAGAGAAACGGGAATTGGTCCAGTGAGGCTGTTGTTATTGAGCAGCCTGTCATGATCAACGAAATACAATAATTGTGATCAATTTTTGAGTTTTTTCTTTTTAAATAAATAAAAGAAAAAAAATGTCTAAATGTCAAGTTCCGAAAAAACTCACAGATAATTCAAGTTCTTGAGATATCCTAGAGAATCTGGGATTTCACCAATAAGCTTATTATTCGAAATATCAAGTGTTTGAAGCTTTTCCAGCGTCCCAAGAACTTCAGGAATAGGACCGGTTATGGCATTATTCTGCAGCAACCTGAAAATACAAAGGCAGGCAAGAGTTACTGAAGATAATTACTTACTGGCCCCTCTCCAATACTTGATCTAGTTTGGAAATTACAGAAACTTCCCTTGCGACTTATCTCTAACTTACAGTTATCCCTCTCTAACTCAACATAATCCAAACAATGTCGGATTTTGATCAATCCAATCTTTACATATGATAAAGCTTTAGCAAATTAAAATATCAAACCGTTTAGAAAACCATACAGAAGAAGGAAATAAGCAATACTCACACAGCCTGCAAGTTAGTGAGGTTTCCTATTCCAGGTGATAGTGTTCCCGACAAGCTCAAGCCAGGTAGATCTCTGGCAAGAAGCAGGAAAATAAAATCATGAACTTCGTCAAATTTGATTTATTTATTGAGGAATTAATGAAACCTACAGAGAAGCAACAGAGCCATCTTCAAAACAAGTAATCATCCTCCAACTACAAGGATCAACGGAATTAGCATCCCAATTCTCCAGGACTTTATATGGATCATGTAGGTAAGTTTTTATGGAGATCAATGCTACAACTGCACCAAATTAAACAAAAATAAACTTAAAAAAGATATATATGATGGTCATTTATATACATAGGATGGGCAATATTACCAAGCTCATAACATTAAAGAATAATAAATGTTCCTAAAAAAATCAGAAAATTGATTGATGTAAGATAAAAAGGGATCCTAATCTGGAAATGAGGAATATTACCTTCATAATTTACACCCGAAGGAGATAGAGTTGAATAGCAGCCGTTGATCAATGTTGAAATCAGCAATCCGACGGTCCAGATCAAACAATTCTTTCTTTCCATACTTCGAATTAAACTCAGGTCGCCATTTTCACCTCCTCTGTAAAATTCTCATCTGCTTCACAAAGTACCCCATTTTCACATTAACACACAGTCCCATCAAACTGTTTTCTAAGTTCTAACTACCTAACCAGCTCAAAACACACACACACACATACAGAATTCAGTTTTCCCTTGAAGCTCCAAGAATCCCACCAAATTTAAAAATGAATAAAAAAAGCCCAGATGATAAAGTTGCAATTTTGAACAGAAAAATGCAGACTTTCACCAAATGCAAGCAATTTGAATTATAATAATTATAATAAAACTCAAGAAATAATGAACTTCTCTCTGCAGACAAAACCAGGAACACAAACAAGACCTGAAATTCTGAGGTCCTCGAGATCTGGGAATGATGTTACAGTGTGGAATTTGTGTGCTTTCTTAACTGATCCCAACAATAATTCCTCTAGCCATTATCGATAATATTTAGCTCAATTTCTGTAAATTCTTCACAAGATATACCCTCAATATTTGTGCATCAGTATCACTGTTATACGCAGCAGAAAGATACAAAATCACTCTGCGAAAAACTTCCAAAATGTAAGGCCACGCAGTTGCAGACATGGATGTGGACGGTTTGAAAAAGAAATGATAAAAGTCTTCCCTATTTTCCTTTTTCAATTTTCAAGTATTATACAATTTCTGATTTTTTTTTATAATTTTGTTAATTTTAGTTTCAGGGAAATTGAATATATATTTTTAGCCTAAGACATATTTGATTTTAATATATTTTTCTGATTAATTTACTCATGATTAAAATATATTTTGTTTAGATCAAATTATGTAATAAATATATCTGAGATAATGTAAACTTAAGTTTGATGTAAATTATTTCATACAATGTGATAAATAGCTTAGCTTTTTGCCCTTTTCCGACCAATTAATTCGATTCGCGTTTTATTAATAAAATTTGAGTAAATAAAAATTTGTAGAAATACGGTATTTTTATTAGAGGTTTGTTATGATCCGAATGATTCCATTTAGGACCCACTTAAAGACATAATTTAGGACAAGTGGACCAATTTTCATATAAAATTACAATAAAAGTAGACAAAATTGTAAAGGTGCAACTACTTTACATCATTTGTTACTTGCTCCTTTGTTTAACAATGAGTTGAACTAACCCCATATTATATCTAAAACATAGGTACAGTTATTTAATAGGACCAAATATGTTAGAAAAGTTATCTTAAACACCCCAATTTGAAAAATATATATTTTAGATCATCAATATATATTATATTTTTCATAAACCCCCTAATTATTTAAAAAGATTGTTATGCCCTTATCTTTTTTCTACTGTCACTCCAATTTTGCTTCTTCCAAACTTATACTTTATGTAATGTCACCCTCACATGTCATCACCGGAGTCTTCTTCTTCACTTTTTTTTGCGCGATTGGTGCCCTAATTATGTTCTACGATGGAGAGTAGACTGTAAAGCATTTCAGCAGCACTGTATGAGACATTTTTCCGTACAAAAAACGCCGATCATTTTTTGAATATGTCGTGATTTGTGTGTGCTTAGTTTGTTTGGTTTGTTATGTTGCATTTCATTTTCAATCTAATATCTTTGCACTGTTATTCCCTGAATTGGGTTTGAGTTTGTTTTATCGTGTTTTGTTTCTTTATGCGATCTAATGCTTCGATGGTTGTTAATGGATAGATCACATTGTCAATATATTTCCTGCAACTTCGCCGGCGCAGGTTGAGTCGAGGTCGTTCTGTTATTGTGATGTTGTTGCCAGTGTTTACACTTCCAAGACTACCGAAAATCCTCATCGGAGGTTTGCTAAATGTCGCAAGGAAAAATGTAGGATGTGGGTGTGGCTTGATCCAGAACCGACCCCTGAAATGAGATTACTTATCTCCAGCTATCGCCAACAGGTCGCTGACCGGGATGCTGAAATCAGAGCTCTGAAGATGAAGTGTAATTTGTTTGCAGCTCTTGTTCTTGTCTATTAGCTAGCCTTTCTAGTACTAAGCTTTATTTGATTATTAGATTATGGGTGATTCTTCATTTTTGGTAATATATATTCACCATCGGTTGTAATCTTTCATTTAAACAAGCATGTAAATATTGTATTTTGCAGTGTATATTGCGTTGTTTATCATCTCGCCTTGAATATTTGAAGTTAAAATATGGGTTTGTAGAGTCACGCCTTTAATAGTTGGAGTTAAAAGCTAGGTTTGTAGAGTGCGCCTTGAATATTTGAATTTGAAAGCTGGGTTTGTTGACTCACGCCTTGAATATTTGCAGTTGAAAGTTGGGTTTGTTGAGTCACGCCTTGAAAATTTGGTGTTGAAATCTGGGTTTGTAATGTCTACTCTGTTAGGCATTTCGTCGAACAAGTTGCGAGCACTTCTTACATTGCATTTCTTGAAAAGGTAATGTAATATCAACAGATTAATATAACTATCATCAACGTACTCGCCCATTCATCGTTTCAAACCTATCTCAAATAATCTATCAACATTCACCAATCTGGGCCTAGATTCATTTAAGTGTGCCTTGCTCCCACCGATCTGTGCATCACAAGTTTGCCCATCTGAGAAAGTGGAAGCAGCTATTCACAGATCTGTGAGAGCCAGGTCACATATAAATGATCTAACATAAGATATTTGTAGAAGAGGGGATGTTCAGAATATAGGTGTGTCGTCGCTACCCAGAGTTTGATGAGTGGGGTGATATGTATACGCAAACGGACCCGAAACGCAGTAGAGTTGGGTGTTTTATATTCACCGACGGAGTCAAAAGGCGTTTTATATTCACCGATCTTGGCCTAGATTCATTTAAGTGTGCTTCACTCGAACGGAGTTGTACATTGCAGGTTTGCCCATCTGAGAAAATGGGAGCAACTATGCATAGATCCGTCAGAGCAAAAATACATATAAATGGGAGCATTGGATTTGTGCATTGGATTGGGGCGCAACTATGAGAAAATGGGATTTGTGCATTGCAGGTTTTCCCATCTGAGAAAATGGGAGCAACTATGCATAGATCCGTCAGAGCAAAAATACATATAAATGATCTAGCATAAGAGATCAGTAGATCTGTACCCCAGATACATTGGATTGGGGCGTTATATATTCACAAATGCACTCCAGATACAATGAAGTGGCGCGTTACATATTCCAAAATGGACCCCAGACGCAGTGGAGTGGGGCGTTACATATTCACAAAGGGACCCCAGAGACAGTGGGAGTATGTCAAGTTAAACAGGTATAATGTGTAATTGGAAGGTGGTAATGTGAAGTTAAACAGGTATAATGCGTAATTAGATTGGGAGTATGTCAAGTTAAACAGGTATAATGTGTAATTGGAATGGGAGTATGTCAAGTTAAATAGGTATAATGCGTAATTGGAATGAGAGTATGTCAAGTTAAACAAGTATAATGCATAATAGGATTGGGAGTATGTCAAGTTAAACAGGTATAATGCGTAATTGGAATGGGAGTTTGTCAAGTTAAACATGTATAATGCGTAATTGGAATGGGAGTACGTCAAGTTAAACAGGTATAATGCGTAGTTAGGTTGGGAGTATGCCAAGCTAAATAGGTATAATGAGTAATTGGAATGGGAGTTTGTCAAGTTAAACAAGTATAATGCGTAATAGGATTGGAAGTATGTCAAGTTAAACAGGTATAATGCGTAATTGGAATGAGAGTATGTCAAGTTAAATAGGTATAATGCGCAATTGGAATGAGAGTTTGTCAAGTTAAACAGGTATAATGCATAATAGGATTGAGAGTATATCAAGTTAAACAGGTATAATGAGTAATAGGATTGAGAGTTTGTCAAGTTAAACAGGTATAATGCGTAATTGGAATGGGAGTATGTCAAGTTAAACAGGTATAATGCGTAATTGGAATGAGAGTACGTCAAGTTAAACACGTATATTGCGTAATAGGATTGGGAGTATGTAAAGTTAAACAGGCATAATGCGTAATTGGATTAGAAGTATGTCAAGTTAAACAGGTATAATGCGTAATTGGAATAGGAGTTTGTCAAGTTAAACAAGTATAATGCGTAATGGGATTAGGAGTATGTCAAGTTAAATAGGTATAATGCGTAATTAGAATGGGAGTATGCCAAGTTAAACAGGTGTAATGCGTAATTGGAATGAGAGTTTGTCAAGTTAAACAACTATAATGCATAATAGGATTGGAAGTATGTCAAGTTAAACAGGTATAATGCTTAATTGGGTTGAGAGTATGTCAAGTTAAACAGATATAATGTGTAATTGGAATGAGAGTTTGTCAAGTTAAACAAGTATAATGAGTAATAGGATTGAGAGTATGTCAAGTTAAACAGGCATAATGCGTAATAGGATCGGGAGTATGTCAAGTTAAATAGGTATAATTCGTAATTGGAATGAGAGTATGTCAAGTTAAATATGTATAATGCGTAATTGGAAAGGAGTTTGTCAAGTTAAACATGTATAATGCGTAATTGGAATGAGAGTATGTGCGTAACAGGATTGAGAGTATGTCAAGTTAAACAGATATAATGCGTAATAGAATTGGCAGTATGTCAAATTAAATAAGTATAATGTGTAATTGGATTGTTGTAATGTTCTTCTCCACAACATTCTACTTTGGATAATGTATCAATCTTGCGAATCATTGTTGTAATGTTCTTCTCCACAACACTCCACAAGGGATAATGTATCAATCTTGCGAATCATTGTTGTAATGTTCTTCTCCACAACATTCCACTTGGGATAATGTATCAATCTTGCGAATCATTGTTGTAATGTTCTTCTCCACAACACTCCACAATCGTATTACGCATTATACCTATTTAACTTGACATACTCCCAATCCTATTACGTATTTTACTTATTTAACTTGACAAACTCTCATTCCAATTACGCATTATATATACCTATTTAACTTAACAAACTCTCATTCTAATTACGCATTAAACCTGTTTAACTTGACATACTCTCATTCCAATTAGGCATTATACCTGTTTAACTTGACATACTCTCATTCCAATTACGCATTATACCTGTTTAACTTGACATACTCCCAATCCTATTACGCATTATACCTGTTTAACTTGACATACTCCCAATCCTATTACGCATTATACCTTTTTAACTTGACATACTCCCAGTCCAATTACGCATTATACCTGTTTAACTTGACATACTCCCAATCCTATTATGCATTATATTTGTTTAACTTGACATACTCCCAATCCTATTATGTATTATACGTATTTAACTTGACATACTCCCAATCCAAGTACGCATTATACCTGTTTAACTTGACATACTCACAATCCTATTACACATTATACATGTTTAACTTGATATACTCCCAATCCAATTACGCATTATACCTGTTTAACTTGACATACTCCGAATCCTATTACGCATTATACCTGTTTAACTTGACAAACTCTCATTCTAATTACGCATTATACATGTTTAACTTGACATACTCCCAATCCTATTACGCATTATACCTGTTTAACTTGACAAACTCCCATTTTAATTACACATTGTCCACACATCACTCAACAAATGCAGCTTTTAATTACGCATTTTGTACTGATCATTCAACAAATTCACGGAATGGACTTCCCCACAAACAAAGACAAAAAGTAAAATGGAAGAAATTAATTGTTCCTTAGTGCATGCCGGTAGCAGCCATATTTCAATAAAGTAGAGGTGATGTGCGCACTGTAATCAACGATGGGGACTGAGTAAGCATACTCCATGAAATCTGGGGACAGCTTTGCAAGCTTCTCTGCATAAAGGCAAATAAATGCCCCACAGTCCAAGTTGGTCGCTTCTTGAGTATGAAAATGAACAGCGACAGGGTACTCATCTGCTTTTCGATAATTGAAATATCCCTTATATTCCCAATAAGATTTCATGAACACTCCCCACATCTTTCTGTGTAACGTGATCTAGTTGAAGTCATGGAGTTATACGAATTGAACATCGACTCTCTGGTGTCGCACACAACCAGGTGGCAGCGATGTACAATGCTTAATGGGAATATGATGTATCTGAAATTTTTTCAGACACTGCGGTCAAGACGATCCAGTTGCTGCCTGAAATGACTGTCCAATCTCTGCACAAAAGTCCCCATCTTCCTCACCGTCATATAATGAGGCTTCTCTTGTCTCAGGATACCTATTACATATTTCATAACAAACGGGCAAACATAATAGATATTGTGTGGTTTTTGAGGAATGTAGTTATCACCCATCAAAATAAGAAAATAGGCCTCAAACACCCGCTGATTCATGGACTGTCCCTACAACAACCTCATAATATCAGTAACATACACCCTTGTATCTTGGCCGCATTGGAATACCAATTTATCACTGCCAAAAAATTAAGTTAAATGTACGCATTCATACAAAACTGAATTACAAATCCCTAAAATAATTACGCAACAAAAATAACTTTCATCGATTTCTCAGATTATCTATGAATCATCCCATCAATCATTGCAATGGCTTCATCATTCAAAGATGCACGTCCGTCAAAGTCCTTCTACCCACAAACGACCTTAATTCATTGGGTAGTGAAGGTATGTTCTCATCATCATCATCATCACTCACCATAATAGTATGAGAGATCAGCAGTATCTTGATGAACAAGCACCACTACCAATCGATCAACCTCATCAACAGAAGCATTGTCCCCTTCTTCTTCACCAACATCTCTCTTACCCTCATCAACACCAACATCTTCCTTACCCTCATCATCTGAATAATCTCCCTTTGACTCATCATTGTCCATGACCTTCTTCAAATCTACTAACACACCACAAACCATTTTCTCTGGGTCTTGCCATTCATGTTTCCCCTCATCTTCGTCCTTCTTTCTCCTCCTCATTAACCCCTTAGAATCCCTCTCATCCATTACATCATTCCCATCTCCTTCAGCCTTCTCCTCCTCATCAGCCTTCAACTCCTCTTCCTTCTTATCCTTAGACACATTCTCAGCAGCACCTTCTTTCTTCTTTTACTAGACTTTGTTGGTTGCTTCACTTTTTTCCTCTTACCACCCTTCTTTTGAGCCACCCCCAGTTCTTCACCCTCTTTATCACACACATCATCATCATTATCATCAACCTCATTTTGGAATGCACACTCCGGCACATCATCAACACATGCATCAAACTAAGCTCCTTCTTCTCAGCAGGTTTAATTGGATGTGTAACGCCCCAATTTTTTAAATCATAAAATCAAGAATATTCTGAAAATAATATTTGATTAGGTGGTATATTGTCTACATTATTCGGGAGATATTAGTCATGTTAGTGTTGTCGCGGTGATCTTTATCTGCATCCAAACTACTCCGTGACATTTCTACCACCACAGACTCATAAATTCAGGTAAAAGCGACATGTGTGGGTTCGAGAGAACCAATAATTAACCGATCTAATTATATATAGTTGGTAAAATTATAAAATTTGCATACACTAGAATTAATTATAATTAGGTGAATTTATTTGAAACTTGAGAATATGCATATTTTATATATTTGAAATATGTGATCAAACGTGACTTGATTGCTCGATTGTCCTTACTTGCTCATTCTCATAGCTTTGGAGACCTAAATGCATGAAAAATATGGACATAATTGATCATAATTCTTAAATATGAACTTGAACATAAAACTTAAAGGTTGAGGGACTTGGTTGTAAATTGGCATACATGCATCTCACATGAAATGAAAGAATGCAGCATTTCCATTTCCAATTCATAAACATACATACATTTGCTTTCTCTCCCTCTCGGTTGAAACATTTCAAGGAAACAAGAACAAGGGTTTCATCCACCAAGTGCATATTGAGTGAAATTTGGCATTTGAAGCATCAAGAATCATCATCTTCATCAACTTCATCCTTTTTTTTCCCCTTAAGAAGGTATATGATCACATATATGTGATTATCCATGAAAGCAAGGGTTAGGAATTTGTAGTGATCATTTGTGTATTTGTGTTGGAAGCATGATTGTGAGTTAAGGAGTTGAATTATATGATTGATTCTTGCACTATGTGACTATATGATCATGATTTTCATAGTTTCAGAAATTGGGGAAAAATGAGAATTGATGCATGGATTGATGCTTGATGATGCATTTTATTGTATATTAAGTGTGTATGCATGTTTGGGGATGATTTTATGCATTTGGAAGTGTTGGGAAATGTTGTGGGGATTGTTTTAAGTTTTTCCCGCGAGCTCCCCTATTTCAGCCTCTTCTCTGTTCTTTCTGCACAACGGGAACGATCCTTCCCGTCTCAGTTCATTTCTGGGAATGGCCATTCCCATGTTCGGGACTGCCAGTTCGGGGAGCTAGGAACGGCCGTTTCCATTTTGAACTAAGGGCAAGAATGGTTGTTCCCACACGGCTGGCAGAACAAAACCTTCTGTAAAGATTTTGAAATTTTACATTTTGCATCTTTGGCCCAATCAACCCCAGATCGAGTCTATATGCCATATTTCATGTACAAACAAGTTTGTAACAATCGATTTCGGGAATAACTCGTTTTTCGTCGGGTTTTGGCGTTATGTTCAAAATTAGTCATTTTCTTGCATGGAATGCATATGAATAAAATATAATTGTTCATTTCATGATACTATGAACATTCAAGCATGAAATATTCATAATTTCATGATGTCACGTTGCATTTTGCCGTTCGTTATAATTGCTACATTGAGTTATGTCTCACGTATGCTTGTCTTTATTGCACATACGAGCATCCGGTCAACGAGGAGCAAGCTCAGTGAACTCCGTTCTCGGTTCTTGTCTTCACAGGTGAGGTTTAGTCCTAGATACCTGGAACCGATACAACCCTTAAGTGTAATTTTGGCCAAAAATGTATATTATACTATTATTTTCCAAAAATGTCAAATATTGCAAATAATTTTCCAAAATATCATTCACGTTCATGATTTGGCGAGTAAACCTGTATAGCACCGTGGGCCCGAGAGTTAGTGTGTGAGCCAACTGGAAAGCAAGGCCTGACGGGTAACTCACATCCTATTCTCACCAAACTGGGATGAACCCTGAATTCGCCAGGAGGTTTGGTGAAGGAAGGAATCCCGTACGTAGGAGTCATGTTCCCGACGTACACCATGATTGGATAATTGGGTCTTGCAAGCCCGATTATCACCCGGGGGGAAAAAGGTTATATGAAACTGCTAATTGTACACTGTAATGAATCGTATGATCACATATTTATTGAAATGCAATTGGTGTCATTCACTACTGGGTGTTGGTTGGAGAATTGCCCTACTCGCCGGGCCACAGATTGATTGATTGTAACTTAATAATTTAATGAACCTGATAGTTGTAATCTGGGGCAAAGTCAATTATTTTCGAGAACTTATAGTATTGTTTTTATTCCAAAACTTCACCCGAGGTTATAACTTGCATGTAGTGCGCTTATATATATTATACCCCTCACTTAGTCTTCCATAGACTGACACCATACCAATTTCAGTCTTTTCAGGTGCATGTTAGGCGGGAGTCGGAGTCTTTAGTCCGTGTCTAGCTTTGGTTGCACAAATTTTGGTATTGATGCATAATATTGTATACTTGGACACTTATTGTATAAATTGCTTTAAATTTTGAGGCCGGGTGCCACTGTACATTAATGTATATACTGAGCAGAATGGTGATGATATGAGGATATTATGCATGTTTTGGCGTTACTTGAATGGTTACAAGGTTAGTTTCCGCCTAGCCAACATTGATTTTTATTGTCATCCGTTCGCCAGGTGTTTGATTCATGTATGAAAATCAATTTTGTATGT
This sequence comes from Lippia alba, assembly GCA_037834125.1. NCBI lineage: Eukaryota > Viridiplantae > Streptophyta > Magnoliopsida > Lamiales > Verbenaceae > Lippia > Lippia alba. Next base: position 670,942 of record JBBMKE010000009.1, read on the forward strand.
GAATTAGACACGTGGTGCGGGGATGTAATGCTCTGACGTGTAGGGTATTACAGGATGCATCTTCAAACAGGTTTAATATGAGCATCCAGTATCGAATAATCCATGGATACATAAGGTTTTCAATCATTATGTGTGCTTATGTCGGAGAATCTCAGCTCACTGAAAGTCTTTTCAATTGCTTTATTCTTTGCAGGCAACACAATTTTTTTCCACTTCAAAAAATGTGGGAAAGATTGCAGCACCACTAGTTCTCCACATTTGTGAAAATGCTCATGAAACCAGGCCTGAGTGTAGAACATGATACGGGTATTAAAAGGACAAATACTTCACAGCTTACATGTATACAATATAAAATAACAGAATATATGAATTCTTACCATCAGCCCCATGCTACATCCATCAAGGAACTGTCTGTCCCCATCTTTAAATGTCTCAATTTAGGACAATAAAAAGTTATAAACAACAGCGGCCCAAGCGAATCGGTGGATATACTCTAACTCATCTACATAACATATCAGACCAATTGGCAGCTTAAGGGTGCTGCGTGGAAACAACATTGTACAAAAAACAAATAATATGAACATTCTTGCAAAATCATCGATG
>JBBMKE010000009.1:685257-697949 GCA_037834125.1 Lippia alba
AAGAATATCGGAGCAGTTGGAAGAGACGAAGCAAAACCTCCAAAAGGCAAAAGAAGAGAGCATGCAAATGGCACAATACCTCTCTTCTTTGCAGCAAGAGCTCGAGCAAACCAAGAAGGAGCTTCACCACCTCAAATCTTCAAACAATAACTCCTGCCTCCGTTTCAACTCGGACGAAGACCTCAAATTCGTCGAAGATGAAATCGAACAAGTGAAAATGGATACCGTTAATGATGATGATGATCATCGTCGTCATCATCATCATCAGGGAGTTGAGTTTCAAAAGAAGAAATATGTCACGTTTGCGCCGAATCCACAATTGGTGTCCCGGCGCGTGGTGTTGCCACCACCTGCGCCGCCTAGTCACGAGGCGGTGCTGCAAAGGCACCCCTCTCTCAAGAAGACGAAGAAGAAGAAGCAGCTCATACCGTTTATTGGAGGGATTTTTTCAAAGAAAAAGGGGACATCTCATGTTGCTATGGCATGATGGAGAGTATGGAGCACAAATGTGTGTTTAATATGTTGGATAATAATGTTGAGTGTTAATTACGGAACAAATATTAGGTGATAGTCAAATGTGTAGCAATGTAACGGTTGCATTTTCCTTTGCATTTGATGTGGAAATTTTCAATCATAAATTCCCTCACCTTATATGGTTTAATTCCGAACCTTATCATGTTTTTGACATGTATATGGCATGCTTATGAGAACATGTAATATCAATTAACCCTTTCTAGTTCGAGCATTTTTTTCGTTGTTGGCTCACGGGTCAAACCCCAAGAATAATATAAGGGCCGAGCCCCAAAAAAAGTTCAATTCGGCTCGGTTACACCCCTTCACATGTAAAGTTTTTTTTTGCAAGGGTTCACATGTAAAGTTGCTAAAGTGGTTTTTTACCTTATTTTGTGGCACCATAGCAACACTAAAGTAGCAGCCAAACTCTCTTGTCTAGTATGTTTTCTAATTGACCCTAAAACTATTACCTTTACCCTCAATTATATTTAAAGTTAATTGCACCAAAAACCATGTGATATACTTAATTAGCACTCAGAACCCCGTGATTTGAAAATTCTCAAAGAGAACCATGTGATTGTAATAAATTAGCACTCAATTAGCATTTCAAACCCAACAATCATGGTTGTAGGGTTTTGAGTGCTAACTTTAATATAATCACAGGGTTTTCAGTGCTAATTTATATAATCATAGGGTTTTCTTTGAGAATTTTCAAATCACAGGGTTCAGAGTGCTAATTAGGCATAATACAGGGGGTATCCGTGCAAAAAACTCTTGGAGAAATTACAAAAGCTTCCTCTGTCAAAGAAATTTTTTTACATCTGGATCGATGAATCTGGTTGATATCGTGTCTAATTTTTTATGAAAACACTCTTTCGCGCTTGATACTTACATATTGATCAATATTTGAATATAAATTTATGAATATAATATTACATACTAGTCCAAACCTTAGGGTATGCCAGGGGATGTTCTTGTAATTTCTCAAAACTCAATGAAAAGTTGCGTGATTAATCCAAACCTCACCGTACCTTAGTAGAATTACAATGTGTGATGATATTTTCATTATTATTATTTTTTAATATGTAGGTATTTATACGATATCTTGACAAAGGCAAGTGTTGTGAAGAAGAAGATTCCATTACTACTCTTGTGCAACAAGGTAGATAAAGTTACTGCACATACAAAAGATTTCATCAGGAAACAGCTAGAGAAGGAAATGTAAGATAATTATTGCTCATGTATCTCTTGGAAAAAGCTTTTCCTCATTAAAATTCTTGATTCCTAATGAAATGTTTCGTTTCTTTATATGTTTTTTTCTCTGCTTTTTGGGGATCAGCGACAAGCTTCGTGCATCAAGAACAGCTTTGTCTTCAGCAGATGTTACTAATGAGTATACACTCGGGGTTCCCGGAGAAGCCTTTGCATTTCATCAGTGCCACAACAAAGTTACCGTTGCAGAAGCCTCTGGTTTGACCGGTGATATCTCTCAATTGGAGCAGTTTATTCGAGAACATGTAAAGGCTTAGTTCTAGTCCGATACGACAAATGGAATCTTGAAATCTTGCTTCATTGCTGGAAGCAGCAGTTTCAGAAAATGCAGAGGAAAATGTGCTGAACACGGGGTTGGATGTATCGATCTTTCAATTTGCCTGAATTGGATCTCAAGATTTGGAAACAGCCCTTTTTCTGGATTCTCTTGTAAGACTAGTGATTCTTCGTCTTTTATGGGTCACCGTCTGTTCGGTTTGTCGATGCTAGTAATTTTCAGTTCTGCTATTTGAGTACCATCACTCTGATGATGGCCGGCCACCGGATTATTAGCCGGTTCTTGATTTCTCTCCACTTTTTTATGAGCTTTCTCCTAAATGCGATATAAAACCCGATCATCTAACTTCAAAAGTCGAACAGAACAAAAATAAATAAATATATTCGGTTTTAAGTTAGGTTAATTAATTTATTAATAAGGTAATGTATATTATATAAAAGTTAAGGTTGGCTCTCTCCCTAAGATAAAATACAAATTCCCCAACTTCTAGCTAGGTTGAGAAATTAGTACAAACTCCCCCAAGTTTACAGTCTCACGAAAATTCCTTCAATCTTTAGTGGTGACGTTTAAAATAAATGTTAGCCATATTGTTTTTTGATATCTCAATTGTATCCTAAATTTACTGTTCGTGAAAATTTAAGGCTAGCAATTCCCTTAGGGGTAGATTGTAATTGTTTTTAAATATGTATTATGTAATGATATATTTATACAATGGAGGTAGTTTGGGAACTATTAAAGATCTCCTTTATAATGGTATATTTATAATATTAATTATATTTGTATACCTTTATTTTAAAAAAAATATTGTTTAATCCAGTTTTTATTTTATTTATAAATTTAAATTGAAATAGATGTTTCTTGCATGAAAAATTTACTAATACCTTTAATGTTTATATCTGCATATTTTGCAAAAAACCATTTAAAAATTTGTTTAACACTATCTGCTTGACATAATAACAAAATTCTAATTGGAAATAAGAGCTCATAACTTCTCGAACATCCGATAATTTGAAATAAAAGTTAGTTTAGTTCCGATTTCTGAATAATTATCTTTACAAATCTCTGTATCAATGATTTCCTGATACCTCCTAGAATCTCTTTAACTGAATGTAAGAAAATGTGGAGAAATTATCGTGATAAACAACGTTGTTTGATCTTGAAAAGAACAATAAATATCCCGAAACATGGAAAATGCATCAGCCCAACAGCAACATACCTGCAGATATTGTTTTCGCAGAAGAACAAGGTTAAAATTGCTGCAAATCTCTAAGTACATTGATGAGGAGTGGTAATAATCTTACCATATGGGAGCATACTTCGACGACAAATCGAGGAAAGGATATGGCCACCTGTTACAGCACGGGATTTAACGAAACAAATGAGATGATAAAAGTATCTGAAAGATTTAAGCTGTTTGATATGAGAAATATTACATATTATGTCGAGAGAGATTTTTCTTACTTCATTGAAACACAGGCATGAATGATCCACTGGAACACGACGTATATACACGTCCATAGAATGAAATATGCAATCCGATAGAAGGGAAACCGCTGGAAGAAATTAATACTTACGTTAATCATAAATATTCAGCCAATTATAATGAATTGAAGGTTTAGTTAGTTCGAAGAGACTAACCAAGGAGTTCAGGATAGATTCGCCGAGGAAGAAAACAGCATTGACAGAATGCATGCAAACAACCAGCTGCAGAGAAAGAACAATTTTATTTATATTTTTTTTCCTTTAAGGTTGTAAATTTGTAATTGAAGCAAACAAATAATCAAATATATAATCAAGAACTTTATACTTACAAAATGTAACTTGTAATCTTTGTCGGTAAGGAATGGGTATATAATGAGCCAAAATACCAAATCAGTGAGTACAACAGCACCGCCACACATCTGCAGTAGAAGTAAAATGACAAAGAATAAGAATAAATTGACCTCCACCATTTTTTTACTTACAAAAACCTCCTTTCCAAATTCCAAAAATAATCCCTTCCCGTCAGCACAATAACTGAAAAGCTCACGAAAAACCTGATAAGTGAACAATGAGAGACCATAAAGGGATCAATGTGTACCTGAAAAATGATTTGCAAGGTGTATTCCCAATTAGACGCATATCTCTTATAAGAGCCATCACAGCTATTCAAGCTTTCGTTAATTCTGAGAGTGTCGGAATTTTCTCCAAGTGTTGGTGCCACATAGGACCCACGCTCAGTATCTGTACTAATACATTGGTCCGTTTCTAAACCCTTTCCCCGTTTGTGATGTAGATATCCGTATACGGAGAGTGAAGAAGCTAGCTAAAATGTATAATTGGATAAATATAGATCTTGTTCTAAAACATAATGTTAACAAAATGCATAGCAGAAATTAAGCATTCGAAATATGGGACGAGTAACATACCCCGAAATAAATCGTCACCAAAGTAAAGGTCCACCTGTTGCACATCAAAATACACTACTCATCAACAAGAAATTATAGAAGTAGGCAAGTTGGAAACTTCTGAAATGAAAAGCGATCTAGATGCCTATTTATAGCAAATAAATATCAAATTAAAGGCAACAATCAAACATATTTGAAAGGGATAAAAATAATTCACCATCCAAACTACAGCATTTTTCACATTTTACCCCCAGAGTGCCAACTAAAGTTTGCACTCTGTTCATTTTTTACTTTTTCGGCAAACAACTTTGGCTGTGTGCATATTTCGAGGCAACAAAGGGAAGTTGGAAGGCAAAACAGTAAAAGGTGCCATTTTTACACCTATTTCAAAATATGTCAAATTAAATAAATGAAACAGAGGAATGCTCAAAATATGGCTTCGTTACAAAGCATAAAACGAAGGGAAAAGATGCAGTAACGACACATAGAAGCCTTACTGAGTGTAAAAGTAAAATATGCCGACACTGTGGTACACACCATCAGCAACAAGCAAAGCCAATAACGCACAAAAAGCAACAACCCGAAAAGCAAGCAGCCAAACAGGGCGGATTGATTTCCAACATGTTGCCCAAGATTCACCCTCATACAAGCTACCAGCCGACTCACTTTGATTCCCATTCGATTGGTTTCTCGATTTCTTACACCCTTCATACCTCCAAATCATAAGGGATGCTAACACCATAGCTACTACGATCCATACCGCACACAAATAAAACCTCCAGTTCAACCAGTAACTCGGGACCGTCGTGTCGACTGTCATTACACCCCACCAAGTTTCATTAAACAGTCCTGCCGAGAAACTCATTGTTATGTTTCTGATTCTTCAAATCAAATCTTTTGATAATACTTTCGGTGATTACTGGGATTGCTCGAATTTGGGCTAAAGATCAAGACTTTGGATTAAACATAGCAAGAAGGTAACCAATAGCAAAATCAGATCATAGAAGGAAAAAACCAAATGTTGGAACTCTTACACTGTGAAACGAGCCAAATGCAACTGGGATATACAACCCCACCTACCCCCATCAAAAACCTCCCAATACCCTGTTTTCGTACTAAAGCAAAAGGGCTGAAAAGGGGTGAAGCACAGATTCTTGACAGCTTTAGATATTCGACGAAAAAAGAGAAACACACACTTCGTATGAAGACCATCATCCACAAATAATTGGGGTACAACATAATTACAAACGATCAATTTCGTAAGGGTAGCTCAAATTTACAAGAATACAATTGAAGAGGATTATTATGCGAGCAACATTACCTCGATTTTCTTGAAATTAATGTTTCATAAGAGCATCCCAGAACGTGTGTCCCCAGCAGAGAGAATCGCACAAAAGGGAACGATCGAGCACAGAATATGCGGAAAAGAATCAGAATTTGTTCGTTGAGAGTTGAGGAGGGAGAGAGTTTTCTGGACTCTGGAGTGGGACTCAAAGGAGGCACTTGGACATTTGAAGAACCACTCCATTTTTTCTTTCTTTCTACCAGTTTGTTTTGTTTTGGATAATATAATTAATAAAGTAATCAATTATATATATAAAATTTTTGTAGGAAAATAATCAAAGTGGACAAATAAATATATTTATATAATAATATGATTAAATCAATTTTAAAAATTAGAATGAACTTGAAAAATATTCAAACTATTAACCTAATTGCATCTTTTAGTGAAAGCAATGATATACTTTATATATTCCACTATTGACCTTTTACAAAGTACAGAACAATTTTCTCAAAAATATATTTCTTCTATAAAAATAAATACAAATATAGCTCTAGGGGGCGGCTGCCCCTATCGGCCCCTCTTATACCGGACATCATCTTCACCATCACTAAACTGCTTGACTATTAAATCAACCGGCAGCGATCCCAATGGCGCCGGAGACGACTCTGCTTCTTCAAACGAACCATTGACATATAAGTTATCGTCATTTTCATCGTCATCTTTATCATCTTCATCTTCGGCTTGAGGTTTTGAATAGATTATGGCGGGATATGAGTGCTCTATTGCTTGAGATGTGGTCTCAAATTTTTCCACCTTCGATAAAAGCTCGTCGGGGCTAAGATCAAACACGTCAAGAACCGAGGCCTTCCCTGATTCAATTGCGCGCTTCCATAGGGATGTCATTTTAGGGCTTGATGTGCTTACGCGTTTGGCACCTGGTTTTGTGGAAAATAAACGGTGTTAAAATTTTTGACATGAGAGAATTATATGCTATAGTAGCCAATGGAGTGTTTCGCAATCTCAGAGATTTTACTTGTAAAAAGTATGTTCCGGGCAACTATATTACTGAGAAATGAATCTTAGTTTCCATGATTACCTGAAATATTAGTTACATTCCAGCCATCAACAGCTGAAGGGCTTGTCTTGGAATCTTCTTCCTCGTACATAGATTTCCAATCTCGTCCCCTCCACATTAATATTTGTTCGTCATCGAAAGCCAACAAAACGCATGGTACCAATTCCTGTTGAATAAAGGGGAAAATCAACTAATTAATGAAATTATGTCTTTCTTATAGTTTGATCTTGATCCAGGCCAACTATCGTCCTCTTCTACAACTAAGTATAAATTACACAAACCTCCCAATTACTTTCAGAATTACAAAATACTATTGCTACTATTGCAATTTGATCAAAATTGACCAAGAATAAAAAGAAAAGAAAAGAAATCAAGAAACTCCGAAAACAAAGTTCATGCATGCAAGAATAACTTTGAATTACGTCTATATTATCTTGAATAACAGCATAATCGACAGAAGGGTAAACTGTGGGTTTGAGTCGGTTAAAGGGAAGGTTCCTGTAATTTTAAAACCAAGAAGGGAGATCTGTGATAATACCTTCAGCTTGCCTCCTAACTTCTTGTAATCACTAGCATGCATTCCTCTGCAATCTATCTTCACCAATATCGATCCTTCAAAAGCAGTCCTCACATCCCTCACCAGCGTAATATAAACTCCATTTTTTCCTACATACAAAACGGAGAAAAATCAAAACTAGAGAAATTAAAATGAAAAAAGAAACAAAATAAGCACATATACGCATGCCATCAAAAATCTTTTACTTATTAAGTGAACCGGCAGAACGTTAGCCTTAAGCTCATTTGTTGTAAAACTTAAGAAGATGACAAATATAGATTGTACTATACTTTTTTTACCTAATTTACAAATTGGCTGTAGGGTTTTCCCCTTCATTCTTAATTCATCTGCTTCTGCTTTTGTCAATCCTTCTGGAGCTTCTCGGATGAGCTTTGGATAAACCGGTGTAGCAGGTTTCCAGAGCATCACAGGTAACTGAGGACGTTTACGGTGATCGTAGTTTCTACCCCGAAATACATATACCACTCCACCTACTCTGTGGATAATTTTTCCACCTGATTTTTCCTGTAAGTAAATGAAATTTCTGATCATAAGCCAAAATGAAACTTTCATGGCATTCTAACTAGAGCGAATTACATTTACTATCCCCACGGTTAAATGAATTTACAAATTAATCCTTCTCATTTGAAAAATTACGGTGCAGTCCTCGAGTTTTGCAATAAATTTATAAGACTTCCTAAAATAACCATACTGAAACCATGCGCTGGGGTATTTTTGAAAGTATTACACATTTAATCCAATACTGCCCCAAATGTTGAATTTCTTGACTCCTCTCTCTCATGATCACCAGAAAACACATACGAAATCGACGAGAGGAAGTACAAACCTCAAGGCACCGGCATATATTATCCATATCAACAGTTGGGACGCCCAAACAACGAACTTTACACACAGGCTGTCTCCTCCAATGTGAGTGTATCAACTCCAACATATTATGAGTTAATCCATCTCTACCTACACAATCCAATCTCTCAATCAAGAAAACCACTTTGATAGCCGTACCACTCTAAATTAGATAATCTTCAAGGAAGTCCAATAACACAGTTTGCAAACTAGATAATCTTCAAGAAAGTCTGAAAACGAGAAGAAACATAGCATTCATAGAAAGAGTCCGCAAACATAATGCTCAAGAAACTACAATAACAATCCACAAGATCAAACTTTTACAATATCATAAGCCCACATTCAACTCGAATCAAGAATTCAATAAACCAAACCAATCCGAGAGACCGCAAAAAAGAGATGCATAATGCTCAAAGAACTACATATAGCAATCCACAAGATCGAACTTTTACAATATCATAAGCCCACATTCAACTTGAATCAAGAATTCAATAAACCAAACGAATCCGAGAGACAGCAAAAATGAGATGCATAATACTCAAAGAACAACATATAACAATCCACAAGATCCAATTTTTACAAACCACAAGCCCACATAACTCTCAATCAAGAACTTATTTAACCAAACAAATCCAACATCAAGATTAAATGATTCTGTGAGTGTAGTGTAGTAAGAGCAAAAGAGCTCACCCAAATTGACCTGCTTATTACTAGACAAATAGGGTTTCACCATCTCCTTAATCTCCCACCTCCTCAACGGCTCCCCCAACACCTCCTCCCTCGGCCTCACATTAACCTTCCCCAAATCATAATCCCTCAACATTTCATACCTTTTCCCGCCAACATTCCCACCATCATCATCACTTCCCCCACCTCCCAACGGCTCAAAAAGCTTAATCTTTCTCTTCCCCTTCTTCATCGGCGCCTTCCCCGTCCACGGCCGCGGCATACTCGGCGGCGCAAATGGCAAGAAAGCCGGCTCCCTCATCGCAGTTGGCTGAGCCTTCGGCGTCTCCGAATAACTGAACATAAACTCGAACGGCGCGCCGGGCAGCTGGTACGAAATCCCCGAATCTCCGACGACAATTGTCCGATCCTCGGCGTCGGGGGGCGCGATTTTCTGGCCGGGCTTGATGGGCTTGTAGTATTTGGAGCTCCGGTGGTGGGTTTTGAAGGCGGGGTTGACGGGGGCAGTTGAGGGGGGTGGTTTACGGCTTCTTTGAGGGGGTGGGTATTTGGGGATGGGGATGGGGGGCTTAGGGGGAGGGGGTTGGCGGTTGTTGGAGGGAGGGGGGGTGGTGGGGAGGGAGGAGAAGAGGTTGGGACCTGGTAATGCTGCGAAAATCGCCATTAAAGTTGTGTTTGAAGCTCTGTAATTTATGTATGTATATGTGAGTGTGTATCAGTTTTGTGGTTTCTTTCTTGGCTGAGGAGATGGAGTTTTATCACAGATATTTTTCGGTTTTTGAAAAGAGAACGTGGCAATTGGCATGGGGCCTAACGGCGTCGTTTCATTACATATGATATAATTTTAGTAATCTATTTATTGTAGTCTGTAGATATCCTTAAGTCTCTTGAACAAAAAAAAAAACAATATCCTCTACTCTCAAGTTAATTGCTATATTTTTATTTTTATTTTCTTAATTTCTATTTTTTCCTCTCATCTATCGCATTATTGAAATTGTTTACATATTTGTATATTTATCGTAATTCCACTTTTTCGACATGTTAAGCAATTACTGGAATTAAGTTGCACTTTATTGAAAAACAATAGTTAAAATTGAAACATTGAACCAGCCAAAAGTTTAGGATGATAAAAACTATAATTAATAACATGTTTTGTTATATGTTGTGTGTGTGTGTGTGTTTTTTTTTTTGTCAGAAATGGCTCAAATTATCTAAAGAAACTGGGCAAAAATTCTCTATTCACTTGTTAGAATTGGCTGTATCAATAGCTACATTACCTTCCATATTTACAGATATTTGACAAAAACATATGAACCCAAACAAATGACCCAGAATAAAGAAATCTCAAGTACGAGTTTCAGCAACAAAAATATGATACTTTGACACCGAATTTGCAGGAGATTACTCAAATTCTTCTTCTATTATCTACCCTCGGTTTTTTGGACGAACCGGCTTCCTGACGAGCGCTGGATTGTATCTGAAGAACATGATGAACGTATATGAACATAAAACATGAAAAAGTTATGTAATGTGGAGAAGTAAAAGTATGTGATAGTCAAGGACTCACCTTATTTAATTTGTCCCTCACCAAATGAACTGTTCGGTTCATGGACTCGGACGGGAAATATTCCTGATATCATTTGAAGCATGAAGGGATTTATTCAGTTGTCATATTTCGCTTAGTGATGCCATAATAGAATCAAGGGCAGCCAGTTAGATCATACCTTATGATTTTAGAATTTCACTTTACGACATCGTAACATTCATATACAGATAATTTGCAAAACCAACTTGAGTATAACTTAAAAACAATATGGATAATTACATTGACATAACTTGAGGTCCGAGCTAGCTACACAGAGTGCCCGTGTGAAGTTTAAGAAGTTACAAAAACTTCTTTGCCATAACCTAAGGTTTAGTTTTACTCGTGTAATTATAATTAACAATTTAAAGTCAAAATAGAGATGGTCCCATCAAAATTTATTGATCCATATCTAATATATATACTTTGACTTTGAAGAATTAGTAATTTCTTAAGGGGAAAGGTGAGGTATGCGATTGTAATTATCCCAAAATATTATTCATAGACTACCTTATTAGGGGGAATTAAAGGAATCAAGGGTGTATGTCCACTGGCAGAAGTTTGCAACTCGCTCGGCTGCCTGCAAAAACAACAGTCTTTCCTCACAATGCTAGTTCAGCTAAAGTTGCAAAATGTTGAGACAGTAAAATTCTGAGAGTTAGTAGAAAAACTAACAGAAACACTGCTAAATAATAGAAAAAAGGAACAAGAAGCTGAAAGAAGCAGTGTCAAAACACGTTTCTAGCTTCTACCTTAATTCAAGCAAAAACAACAAAAAAAGACGTTAAGAAGCTAAAAGCAGACACGACACCTTTTAGAGTTTGCAAACACTGCATTAAAGTGAGAAAACTAGAAAGAAAACTCTTCTGGTATTCCCTAATGAAAATCCAAGAACCAAAAAGCGGTTAATAGTACCTTTGAGTTGCTGAAACTGCATTGTCTAACGGAGTAGAAGCTGACAAAGGCTCACTAGTTGAACTCGTACTTCCTTTAGATCTTTTAGCTGAAATAAACAATTTTACAGCCAAAATTTGAACAAACATCAAGCTGTATAAAATGGGATGAGAATTCAACAAACAAGAAATTGAAAGTTCTGTAACTTACGTTACTAAGGACTTACGGTTTAATCTAGCAAAAACTTCCTTTCTCCTTCCTTCCAATTTCTCCTTTGTATCAGAAAGAGACTCATATTCAGGAGCATATGATACTTGTAGCCGGTTTCCAATAAAAACCGACTCATCTAACTTCCTCTTAGCAAACCTATCCTCGATTTCAGAGCTATGTTACACATACAAATACATACATACAAATTCAACAATGAAATATCTTTTCCATAATTACAACTCATAGCATTCAGAGAGATGCAAGATAATACACATGTTTTATCGTTCTTTTTTTCTTAATTAATCAACCATTAAGAAAGCCCGATAAGCATGTAATATTAAAGAAAATCTAATCCGAGTAGCTATGATTAATCACCTGGCATTGCTGACCTGATGAAACTTGATCCAATAAACATCAGTATAGGCCTCACATTCTTCAGCATCCATCGGCTTACATCTGAACAAAACTCAGCAACACCAAGACACCATAACCATTGAATTTTATTTCAATCGAAACTCGCATATAACATGATCACATTCCAGCCCAGAATTTAAACATCAAGAAAACATAGTTCTCCACTATTTTAGAATACAGAAAAAGGTGTCGTTTTCCATTTCTTACATAGAGGGACAGAAAATTACACTAAACCCACCTCAGAAATTCATCGAACCCATTTCAAAATCATCCAAGATTGAAATTTTTTAGCTAATTTACACGAATAAAGATACATTTACTTACTCTTGCACTTCTCCGTACGTTGAGAACAACTTCAGGAGCTCATCGCCACATCCCAGAGACGGGACGTTCCTCACAATTAGGTATCTGAATTTTTTTTGTAAAAAAATTATATAGAACTAAAAGAAAGTAATTCGTATATGAAATTCGAAATTGGAAATGCATACTTGGACTCATCGCAAACTGTATAGACGCGAACTGCAGGAAGTTCGTCTTTGTATTTGGGCATTGCTTCTCACTTCAATCATCTGCGGAAATATGTGAAAATTCAGGGACTTGAATTGTTATAATAAAGATATTATATGGGCCTATTGCAATAACAGTAACTGAGATTTTAATTTGAAGAAGATGATGG
>JBBMKE010000009.1:713266-726621 GCA_037834125.1 Lippia alba
AGTTTTTTTCTCTTCAATTTCAAAATAACAATACTTTTTCTTTCTTTCATTACAGGGGATGATTGTGTATCAATACAAACTGGATGTACAAATGTGTACATACACAACATTAACTGCGGTCCGGGGCACGGGATCAGCATCGGGGGCCTCGGAAAAGACAACACCAAGGCCTGCGTGTCGAACATCACTGTCCGCGACATTATCATGCATAACACTATGAACGGTGTCAGGATAAAAACATGGCAGGTAAAATTCCAACTTACCTACTCTGTTCCTTATAAGCTCTCCAAATAACATGTTAGAAACTTATGATAGTTTAAAATAAAAACAACGCACGTATCCTGACCCGGTCACTACCTCTGCAGGGCGGATCAGGATCCGTGCAGGGAGTCCAATTCTCCAACATCCAAGTATCGGAGGTCCAACTCCCCATCGTCATCGACCAATACTACTGCGACAAGACCACCTGCACGAACCACACTTCCGCCGTGGCACTCTCTGGCATCAACTACGCGAACATTAGAGGTACGTACACGGTCAAGCCGGTGCACTTCGCGTGCAGTGACAGCATGCCGTGCACGGATGTGACCCTGACAAACATCCAACTGAAGCCACAACCGGAGAAGTACCACATGTACGCCCCGTATTGCTGGCAGACTTTCGGAGAATTGTACACCCCGACGGTCCCTCCGGTCGACTGCTTGATGATCGGAAAGCCGTCGAGCAACAAGTTACAAGGAGATCATGATTCTTGCTAGGGAAACTTGGATTTTAAAGACATTAATGTGGTGATTGATTATATTCTTGGTATGTATAGTGATCATATTGATGTTGTTATTGTTGTTGTTATGTGTATATTTTGGTGGTGTATTCTTTAGTGTGGCTGGCATTGTTTGGCTGGCCCCTTTAGCACCATTTTAGTTAGGGAATTAGCGCATATTATATAGTATTATTATTAGATTTATTATAATACGATTTGCTTGGTTATTCTGATTAAATGAGTTTCTTATAATTTATAAATGTCTCGGATTTGAATTTAACTTGGATCTGCTTGTATTAAAAAATAAAATAAAATGAGCTTCTTTTGTGAAAAGTCTTTAGTAGAGATTTGTGAATTGGGCCACCCCAGTGGTCAAAGACTTCAACTTTTTTTAATAAGAAAAAAGGAGAGCATGGGCCATTGTGGACTTAGCCCATATAATTTCTTCGATTGAAGGCCCACACATGCTTCCATTTTGTATCTGATTTTTAAATATTAAAAAGGTTTGAGTTTGTGAATTTTTTCCTTTGTTCTCAATGAGTTGATTTAACTGGTTAAAGGATTCTCTTAAATGATTCGAGTTTAAATTTCTTCGATCGGTTAAAAATATCTGTTGAAAAAAATAAAAAAAATAATAAATAAATAAGGAAAGGATGAATTATTAGTGTTTGGCATCATATTAAAGGTAAATTAATGTGTAGCCAAGATTGTCAACAAGAGTTGATTCAAGCGATAAATGGATTCATTCGTAAGGGTGAGATCCTGAGTTCGAATTCCCACTTTGGTGTACGTATGTTAAAAAAAAAAAAATATGTAACCAAGATTCATGCCAACACGAACAATGCCCCACTAATTAAGTCATTTGCGTCTATACAAAACTAGGTAATTAAGAATTAAGCTGCCAAACTAATTAAAGCAGCGTAATTATACAGAAATAGGTGACCAAGATAATGATAACATCTCAATTCAAAGTATTCTACTATTCTAGTTCAATTTGAGCCAAATCATTTTTATTTGAATTCTCATTTTTTATTATTTATTTTATTCAACTTTGGGTTTTATGGTACATGGACAAGAAAATAATTATTTGTACAAAATTTAACACATAAAAACTGTTCAACATAATTTTGATCCCGACATATTTTTTAAGTCTCCATTCATTTTAACCCGTCGGTATTAAGCTCGTCATTAAAATTTAGGAATAAGATTAGTCCGAAATTGGGAATTCACCCTCACATAACTACTACAGTAGTATAGCCGGTAGGCTTATCTTATCCTATCCTCAACACCAAACAAGCTACCAAAAGTAATCCAAATTCCATCTTATTTAACCATCATAAATCCCTGGAAACCCAAATCCCCGGAAAATTCGTCTGATTATCAATGGCAGGAATAGCAGAGAAGGATGCGGAGACAATCAACAGGAGAATGGCTTCTCTTGCTGGTCATTTAATTCCAGCTCAAAATCGGAATTGCAATAATGATAATAATAGTATTTCCAGGTTGAATTGCAGTTCCGGGTTTAACGATACTTATCATCGTGTCCACGGCGATGTTCCGACGCACTTGCCGGAATGGAAACCGGCGGTGGATGATTCCGGCAAGGAGTACACCGATATTACCTACGAGAAAGCCGTCGGAGAAGGCATTGCTAAGGTAACCTCTTTTTAAACACAAGATTTTTGTTTTTGTTTTCCTTTGTTATTATTACTTTTTTGGATGTTTTAATTATTAGGGGACATATTTTATTAATTAAGTAGGATTATTAATCTAATCTTTCTTCATCCTACAAAGTAAACATGCAATATGTTTATTATTTGATTAACCTGTCTTCCTTTATATGAATAACTCAACAAATTAATACAAAATATTTATTGATCAAAATAAGTTTCGACTAGAATTACTCAAAAGTAATTTAAATTTCTTATATTATGGTAGATAACGATTAATAGGCCAGAGAGGAGAAATGCTTTCAGACCTCAAACAGTTAAGGAGCTCATTCGCGCCTTCAATGATGCTAGAGACGACAATTCCATTGGCGTAATAATCTTAACCGGCAAAGTAAGCTCATATATAATTATTGTTTTTTTTCTATAAATATATTGTTTTCTAATCCATCCCCACCCTCATCACCCCACTAATCCGCACCCTAACAAATTTTTTATTCCAAGTTCATGTATAGAAAAAATAGGGTAAAGGTATTTAGGAATTGTTTTTTTTTTTTCTTTTAGATTTTTTCTATATCAGATTTAAAGATTAAAAATTTTGAAATATTGTATATCTATATTCAAATAAAATCAAAAAATTACAAAGCCTTCAAATTTGAGGAAAGTCCCATCGTTTCTGGCACTCTCCGGTAATTAATAAATTTCTAAAATCTTTTATTTATCCACTTAATTTTCATTGTGGTTGAATTTCAGACTTTTGGAGAGAGACTTTTGAGTTTTGAATGTACTTATAAATTTTGTTATTTGTATATCAATTTATCATTATTTTGCTAGAATATTTAAAATTTTCTTTTAATTTATTCTTCAAATTATTATATATTTAATCAGTTTGTTAATGGTGCTTCACTTACTCCAACACAAGAAAAGAGAAAAAATAATTGATATAATCATGCATTGATTTTTTGGTAAAAGATAGAATATTATTATTGAACCATCAAGTCCGATTGCTAATTAAAAAAATCAATATTGGTAGTGCATAATTTAATCTTGAAGATACAGTTAGTGAACCGTAACTACAAAAATTTTATTGAAAGTTATGATGTTTGTTTTAGAGATTGCATTCGAAAATGATAAATATTTAAGGGGCGTGACATTATATTTTTCTAAAAACAAAATTTGAGAAAGAGAACAAGAATTTTGAAATTATTCTTTTTTTTTTATAATTTAGAGGTTCAGGAATATTTTCAGCCCCCGACTCTTAAAAAATTATGAATCCGCCCCTGAGTAGGATAGCACAACTAAACATATTTATAGGAGGTTTGAATACCCTGCTAAATAACAAGTCCCAAATGTAGTTGTTATATACCCCCAAAGTGTTATTGTTCGTTGTCATTCCCACTGGATCAATGTCTATTAAAGTAAAAGGTGTTCAAGATTTAAATTTTTTTTCACTATGAATAATTGTGTTGTCAAAAACTCAAACACGAAATATACCACTTCGCAATCATATATTATCATTTGATGTAGGTAATTTCCCCTTATTTATTTTTGAAATTTTAGAGAAAAATATCTTCGAACGAAGTTAGATACCATTTTTTATATTTTGGGGGAGGGCCTTTATAAAAGTAAATTAAAAAGGGTTGATAATTTTTTCACCCCGACCTTTGGGGTGTATTGTACTTTAATATTTAATTTTTAAAATTTAAGGATTCGATACCCAACTTTTAAATTTTGTTTCACTTAAGCGCGCAATTTCAAATCCAGCTAATAAGTGCAAAACACGTGTTATTTTCGTAATTGTCAGATCTAAAATTGGACACTTAAGTAAAACAAAATTTAAATGTTGAGTACTAAAGTATAAAATTTTTGAGGTTGGGTATTAAACTACCCCAAAGGTTGAGGTGAAAAAAAGATTAACCCATTTAAAAAATTAAGCACGTAAACATAATTTTAAACAAATTGCAAAAGATAAATAGAAAAAAAAAATACCATCCGAATTTTACTAATGTTAGTAATCACCGAATAATAAATCAATAAAAATTAAAAATTGCCTATGATTTAGGCATTAATTTTGTAAATTATAGATGTAATAATAATAATTATTATTATTTGCAGGGGACGAAGGCATTTTGCAGTGGAGGAGATCAATCACTCCGAGGCAAGGACGGCTACTTAGATTATGATAATTTTGGTCGCCTCAACGTTTTAGATCTCCAGGTTTATTTTGCAATTTATCTATTCCTAGACATAATTATCAATTAATTAAGTTATTACTTAATTTCTATAAAATAAAAATAAGAATATTATTTCTTGATGCAGGTGCAAATCCGTCGCCTCCCCAAGCCAGTAATAGCAATGGCAAGCTTTACTTACATATTTCCTTTATCTTCATTAATTATATATCTTAATTAGTTCTAGTATTTTCGATTGCTAGACGTAATTAATTAAATAACAATCTTTTAATCTTATTTTATTTTATTTTCTGGAAATATAAATGAATAAATAGGTTGCAGGGTATGCTGTGGGGGGTGGACATGTTCTCCATATGGTCTGTGATTTAACAATTGCAGCTGATAATGCTATTTTTGGTCAGACTGGGCCTAAGGTAATTAATCTCATTTATTCCATCCACAATTATAAATTAATTAGGGTTTCATGAATTAAAAGAAAAAAAACAATAGGTTTCATGAATTAAAAGAAAAAAAAATCATATATACACGATTGTTCGGGGTTGTTCGACAATCATATCAACTAAAAGTTAAAATTTGAGGAAAAATAAATGTCTTATGTATAAAACTCAATAAAATTTACAATCTTTGCATCCTTGATCGGTAAATTTGACTCAAATTTTGACGAAAAGTTGAATTATTATTTGCCATCGTGCCAAAATTCTAGTTGTCTGATCCGATTCGATCCATAATATATGTGTGATCAACTCTCTATGATTTTATGGTTGTTCAGTTGTGCTAAATGTTCTTTGCGTAAAACTACAGGTTGGAAGCTTTGACGCTGGTTACGGGGCTTCCATAATGTCTCGTCTGGTAAGATTTAAAGGCTCGAATCCGACTTCTAACGATCTCTTGATCTCATTCTATCCCAAGATGAAGTAGTTTTGTGTTGAATGAGCAGATTGGGCCAAAACGTGCGCGCGAAATGTGGTATATGACGAGGTTTTACAATGCGGTAGAGGCAGAAAAGATGGGACTTGTGAACACCGTTGTGCAAGTGAGATCTATTTCGTGAAAGAAGTGATTAATTAAACTTTAATTATGAACCATAAAATTTATTTGTTTGTAGTTGGAGAAACTGGAAGAAGAAACAATCAAATGGTGTAGGGAGATTTTGAGGAACAGTCCGATGGCAGTTCGACTTTGTAAAGCAGCTATCAACGCCGTGGATGATGGGCATGCCGGATTACAGGTACCCAAAATACTAACACTTTATTTTTAATATAATCAATTAGTTTTTTAAAAAAATTTAATAGTGACAAAATTGTAGTTAAATTAGAAATTCTGAATATCATATTGTAATGAAATAAAAGATATTAACTTAATGAAATTGAAGGTTATTGTCGCTTTTTATGTGTTCTTTTAAGCAAATCGGAGGAGACGCGACGCTTCTGTTTTACGGGACGGAGGAAGGATCGGAGGGGAAGAATGCATACTTGGAACGCAGAAAACCAGATTTCTCAAGATTTCCTCGCCTTCCATGATGCAATTTCCTTCATATTTACGTTCTGAATGGTTAATGCATGTTGTAATTGTAGTTGAGAAATAGTAAGAATGAGGGGGAAAAGAGTATGTTTGATAAGTTCATGAGCAATGGTCATATTTTTCCCATCGAACATTATTTTGAGTTAACCACCGCTTCCCCTTCCATGTCCTTTGTTACAAATTGTCTTTTTTGCTGCTAATTGAATGTTAATATTACCGTCGTCAAATTATATATTTTAACCATTGAAGCTATACTAATTTAATCGAAATTCTCGTATTCAAGCTCTTAAGAAGTACAATTATTATTGATAGGAATAATTTTATATTACGTAGTTTAATTTGTTTTGAACCTTGATAAATGAGATATAAAACCAAGAATATATTAATTATTACTGCCAAATTTAGTCCCCTATTTATAAGGATCTATATTATACACACATATAGCGACACAAACATAGATAATATAATTTTTTTTCCCTTTAAAATTAAACAAAGAATAAATTTTCAATATAATACAGTACAATAAAATGATGCAATAGGTAAAAGGTACTCCAATGAAAGGTATAACAAGATATGAATGTATACACAATTGACTATTATAAAAGTGTTTTAATGTTTAAAAGCATCGTTTATATCCTCAAAATAAATTATGAACATTTTTTTGGTATAAAATAAAACTACAATACAAGATTATTATGATAACTTTTTATTAGAATACTTAAATTAAAACTATATATGGATTCTTAAAATCAATACCTAGGGATTCCTACTCCAAAATGTTTTAATAAAAATCCTTGTCTTCATTTTAAAAAGTTTTTAGACTCTTATTTCTTTTCTTTTTTTTGACAAGAAAAAATTATAAATTTAATTAAATTACATTAGAAATCAACACAATAAACGCGTAAAATTGACAGCCTGACAAAGTGGAGCGAGTTTGAGCCTAGATTTACAAAACAAGCCCGAATACCGCAAACACACGTGGCAACATCTGCTTCATTCGCCAGCACAGCAACAGTTAATCGACGGTAGATAATCGCCAATCAGCCGATGTAACAAAATGATCCAACGGTGGCACGCTCAGCAAGAAGAGTCATTCCTTAAGGGGCAGTCCCGTTGTTTTAAGAGAAAACTGGGGGTAAATCGGGTATTCCAGGGTGGCGTCGGACATAAATAACCACTGGTTGACGATGATTAATCCTCCCTGAAAAATAGTTATTTCGCTCTCTCCCTCTCTCTCTCTCTCTCTCTCTAATTCAGCTCCATATTTATCTCTCTCATCAGCTCAAAAACTACTTTTTCTCTGAACATTTCGCCAAATCTACGTCCTCAGGTTCGTGATACTTCCATCGTCTGTGTACATCTATCGTGTATGTATATGTGTTTCTGAGATTCGGTTCTGTGTCGTTTCTAAGAAGGTGATTTGATTCGGATCGGAATTTTTGTGATTTGGTGCATCTGTTGTTACGATTTGATGCATCCGTTTGTGAGGCCTTTTGTGTATGATCTTCGTATTTGTTTGTTGCATTTTCTGTTCGGATTTGGTTTTGATTTAGATTTTTTTTGCTGAATTATGACAATCGAGGGCTGGGAATAGGAATTTTGTTGGGAATGAGTTGTTATTTCGTGGATTTTGGGAATTTGCGGTTGTGATGTGGTTTTTAGGGGGTAATTTGTGTCGGGTGATCTGATCTGGAGTTTTTGTTGTTTGATCATTTCGATCTGATGATTTCTTCGATGAATTTCGCTAGTATGTCTTGAAATCTGGAGATCGGGGGACTTTGTTTGAGTGTGTGTCGGGGTTGGTGTTTTGTTATTTGATTTTGTATGTGGATCCATTTGATCCAGTAGTGTTTCATTGCAAAGTTGATTTTTAGCAACAATTGTTGTTTCATTTGATTTTTATAAATGATCGTTTCCTAATATAGTGATTTCAATCAATTGAGTAATTAGCTCAAATGTGTTGCGGATCGGAACCTGGATTTGTAACCATATGCATACAGTTATAGGTGGTTTGTGGATGCTTGCGTATATATTGAGATTATGATATCAAACATTTCATATTTTCACGTGTATATCAATTATGATAATCCAAATTATGTATTTTAACACAAATGATGATGTTATTAAGACATAGTAAAATATGATGGTGATTTGTTCCTGTAATAGGAGTATGTTAGAGATGATTACGGTGGTGTTATACATTATTTGTTGTAATCTATTAATGAGTAGGTGCACAAATACAGTGCTTCTGAGAATGATTTCTTCTTGTCCTGAAAGGATTTTACTAAAGCTATAGGTGGTTTTACCTTTTCTTGGCATTCATTTGATGCTAGTGTCTTTCTATTTATATGGCAAGACAGGGATCCAAAGGAAGAAAGAGAGATGGGGTTGACTTTCACGAAGCTTTTCAGCCGGCTTTTTGCCAAGAAGGAGATGCGCATTCTTATGGTTGGTCTCGATGCTGCTGGTAAGACCACCATTCTGTACAAGCTGAAGCTCGGAGAGATTGTCACTACTATTCCTACCATCGGTATGGCCTCTTATTCATAAAACTAGCTCTTTTTGGGAGGTGGGGTGGGGGATAATTACAGTAATACCCAACTTGTCTTGTTTTACTCGTGCAGTACTCGATGTTCTGTGAAGTTGACCTGTATTTCAAGCTTGAATAGTTGAACCGAATATTCATTCTTCTTTGACTTTCTGTTGGTTTGCAGGATTTAATGTGGAGACAGTCGAGTACAAGAACATTAGCTTCACCGTTTGGGATGTCGGGGGTCAGGACAAGGTGGGATTTTTTTTTTCAATTACGCTGTGATTAATCTGAAACTAATTAATTATTATAGAATAAATAAAGCTTATGATCTTCATGCCCTTAATCGCTTATGATTTGGAATTGTTTAGAGCTCTTTGAGAAACCTTTGTGCATGTTGTTATGATTATGTTGTCTGCCTGTTTTATTAGATCCGTCCATTGTGGAGGCACTACTTCCAGAACACCCAGGGTCTCATATTCGTGGTGGATAGCAATGACAGGGACCGTGTTGTTGAGGCAAGAGATGAATTGCATAGGATGTTGAATGAGGTAGCTATCCATTTCTTCACCATTCAACTAAAGCTAACCATAACTTGGAGATGTTTTTTGAATTCTTAATGAGAAATTTGCATTTAGAAGGATCAGTTGTCCCCTAATGGTGCAAAAGATATCAATAGTCTGTGTTTTTTTGGCAGTACAATTGCTCATGCCTGTGAAAGACTGATTAGATTAGTTCCCTAATTTTATTGTCTAACTCCTAGCTGTAATCATGGTTGCTTCTTTCAGGATGAGCTGAGAGATGCAGTATTACTTGTATTTGCTAACAAACAAGATCTTCCCAATGCAATGAATGCTGCTGAAATAACTGACAAACTTGGCCTACACTCACTCCGGCAGCGCCACTGGTAACCATTCCTAATCCCACATGCTACTTTTGTGACATCGCCAATCGCACATGCTAATTTTATTTTATCCTTAACCCAATTTTCTTTAATTCCAGGTACATCCAGAGCACCTGTGCTACCTCCGGTGAGGGGCTCTACGAAGGGCTCGATTGGCTCTCCAACAACATTGCCAACAAGGCAAGTTTCCTTATTTATCCGACTTGTTTTAAAAGTTCTCTCAATCGTATTACTGACTCTGCCGTGCTGTTATCACAGGCTTAAATGCTTAATGGAATTGTTCAAGTGAGAGCCGGTGTTGCATGCAGCCCGGTTTTTATCTAGTGTGGAATTATTTTGTTACTTTGTTATTTTTGACGGTGTTTTTATTTGTGTTTAGGACCTTTGGAATGGTTGTATAACAGACTGTGTTTTGGTTTTCTTCATACTTGCAAAAACATTTATTTTAGTTTTGAATGTAAGACACGAAAAAGTAGGTTTTGGATATTATATTTTGCTCCTCGACTTTGGTAAGCTCTCATCAAGTTTCAGTTAAAAAATTAGGTATAGATTCATTCAACTTTCAACATTTTGCATGATCGATTTCCTAAGTGCGAGGCTTGAGGACGTATTTTGTGGGTGCGGTGTTAGAAGAATTATCTTTTCTGGATGTCTTTTGGTTATATACGGGAGTCATGCTATTTCAAATTTCAAGAAGAC
The DNA here is from genome assembly GCA_037834125.1 of Lippia alba. Lineage (NCBI taxonomy): Eukaryota > Viridiplantae > Streptophyta > Magnoliopsida > Lamiales > Verbenaceae > Lippia > Lippia alba. The sequence goes on from JBBMKE010000009.1 coordinate 723,540, forward strand.
AAGCTTTATTAAATACCAGAAATACATGGAGCTTTTCATTGTTCTGAGCAAAATATTGAACGATTAATATCCGCATATTGTCAAATGATGTAACCCCGGAACTAATATTTGTGCTATGATGTCTGGATATTTAGATACCGATCTTTATTATTTATATTTATTTATGTGCAATGATGTATGAATATTCCGATATTGATCTATAGTATTTATACGCTAAGAAGCACACACATTAAAAATATGAGCTAATTCTGGGCACCCTGTTCTTTTGACGCTTTTTACACTTTGTTTCCTTAACTTTTGAATCAGTGTTAATTTTTCTCTTAATTTTTAAAAAATATCACATTTAATCTTTTTAGTAATGTTAATATGTAGAAAATAGATTTTAAATGTGATAATATTATATATTAAATTGAAACTCTTAACACAAGAAACACATCAATGGTATATAAATCAAAATCCGACAATCGATGAAGTAGAAATTATTGGTTAAAGACGACGCACGACGGGTGAAGCTTTGTAGCGGCTTTCAGTGGCAAATGGGATCAACTGAGGTACAAGTTTTGTTCTCCTTGGAGAGATGGACACGATGGTGATGGTGTTGAAGCGATCAAAATTCGACAACCGATGAAGTAGAAACCATTGGTTAAAGATGACACACGACGGATGAAGGTTTGTAGCGACTTTCGGTGACTAATAGGGTCGATTGGGGTACAGGTTTTGTTCTCCTTGGAGAGGCGGACATGATGGTGGTGGTCCTGAAGCTTGGGTAGTCGTGACGGGAAAGAAATTGATTGTAACAATTTATCTAAAGGGATTATGTGTGATATTTTTTAAAGGTTAGGAGACAAATCACACGATCGAAAAAAATATGGAAAAAAGTGCAAAACACCCCTAAAGGACAGGGGGCGACCTAAATAAACCCTAAAAATATTCATTTACGACATAGAGATAGGTTTTTTAAAGAGCGTCAACAATGTTGGGCCCGAATGCCTTGTTAGCACCGATACCGCAATAACATGACCCCTAAAATATATGTATTGTTTATACGAATTCATCCAAGAATTTGCACAACTTAAATCATTCATAGCACGAGAGATTATAATATATCTGAGGTCCGGAAAATCCTCCCACGGCCAGCCCAGAGGCCACTTCACATCTTTCTTCAATAACGTATACTCTTGCTCGATGATAAAGCGTTATTTCACTATCTTTATGATTGAAATTTGTCCTAAATTGTGCTTTAATTGATCTTATTTTGAAATGAGTTGATGTTTTGTTGTCATTGTAGAATCGGGGCTCGAAGACGAAATTGAAGCAAATTGGATCGTCCCCTCTCTCAGCCGCCACCACTTTCTATAGCGATAGCCTGCCGTATTCCAATCGCCGCTGCCGTGAGATGTGATTTGAGCTCACTTCAAGTTCTGGGATCTGGTGAAGCACCGCTGGGCAAGGAAATTACTGACTCGTCGTTATTTTTCAGGTACATTGTCTTTTTCCCATTCTTCCAAACCATAGTTGTATAAATCTGAACATAATTATCTCGTTATGTGCATTAACATTTGATTTTGTTATATGTACAATTTGAGATGTAGTTTGGGTGTTTGGGTAGTTAAACTTTGAATTCTGTTAGTTGTTTGACATGGGTTTTGAATGTGTTACTTTGGGTTCTGTAACACCCTGTGTTTCCGAACTGACAGATAATTGTGTGATTTAATTGTTTAATTACGTTTTTAATTTAATTTATGTGACTTATGTGATTCTTGGACTCAATTTGTTTTAATTTAAAAGTTTTGGGGCCATTTTGCAATTTTGGCCTTTTGAATCCCTAGGACGTATCTTGAGCTCAGGAACTCGGATTCGAGTTCCGACACCTTCGTTGAGTTCCATTCGATGATTTGGGCTCAATGAGCCTAGCCCCATAATTTTTCGACCTCGTTTCGACCCCTAAATGACCAAATTTCGCCCCACGCACCTATATCATACCTAAGCCTAGTGGGACCCATAGCCATGCCTGCACTTGACTTTCTCTTCCCTTTTATCACAAAATTCAGCATCTCTCTCCTATATTTCCCTCACAAAATGCAACACACACACACAAGGAAGGAGAAAGAGCCCAAGCTTCTATTTTCCACCATTGTTGCACCCAAGAGCTCAGAACCCATCTTCTTCTTCTTCTTCTTCCATTTTCTCTTCAAGGTGATTCCATATTTGCATTTCTCTTGCTCTTGTGACATTATACATGTTTATATATTGTGGATTAATGTGGTGGATTGTTGGGTTTGATTATTGGGTGAATAGTAAGGGTGGGGGTTTTGTGGCTTGATGCATTTTCATGACATTTGTTGGCATTTATTGCATTTTTGGTGATGATTGATGCATTTACCTTGGTTATTTATGGTTTTATGGCTTCGTTGTTGGTTGGGGAAGTTGTGATCATAAATGCATTTATGGGTTTGTGAGGGGGAAGCTTGATAACATGATTCTTGGTTCAATTTGATGCTTATATGTGCATATAAAGGAGCTAACAACCCCTAACCCGATGTGTTATTCGAAATGGTCGCATAAAACCCCGACAAAAAAAACTGCTTCAAAAAACCCTGTGTTTTTTGAACCACGCACACCGCCCCCAATTCCGTTTGGTCAACAAAAAGAAGTAAAATTCCTATTATGCCTCAGGCTTATAGTATTATTAAAATTTTTATTTTTTTTAATTTAGGATAAATATTATATTAATAAATAAAATATAAATTTAAATTATGTTATATATCTATTTAAAAGTGTTATAAATATATAATATATATAAATGTTATAGTATAATATATATATATAATACATATTAATAAATTAACAAATTTATATATATACTAATTATAATAATTAATTTAATACATATCTAGGGAATTTATAAAAAACATTTTACGTATATTTGTAGTCAACAAAAAATTGTAAATTTTTTATTATACATTTATACACTATTCCAAATATATAATATTATTAAAAATTACTAAATAAATTTAATAATATATATTAATAATTTACATATTAAAAATAATAAAAAATAAATTTATAAAAAATCATTTAC
>JBBMKE010000009.1:740208-754619 GCA_037834125.1 Lippia alba
TTCCTCAAATTTATCCTGGAAATTATGATCAGCAATAAAGGGAAAAAGGTTAAGTATGTTCAACTTATACAATTAAGGATTTTCATTTACATCCCACAACTATGTCCTATCTATAACAGAAAATTCTAGCCCAAACCCGGCTTGACCGGACCCAACCAATTAAAAAGACAAGTGTATTACACTTGTCATTTGATTGGTCACTCTCCCCAAATTTTCCACCAATCACACAACAAGTGCAAAACACGCGTCCCCTCATTACGCCGGTTTGGCCGAGCCAGGCTCGGGCTAGAATTACCCTTGTTACACTCATTTTGGACGAATAAAGTCAGAGTTAAAATTACTCATGTGCATTAAAGTTATTCAGTGAAAAGCATTGAAGTTATTCACTAGATACTCAGTTTACGAGCAACATGCATTGAGCTATATTAATATATATACAATAGACATATCCCAACTTCACAATTCTTAGATCTTTGTGCTTGATCATGAATATAAATCTTATTTAGCTATAGTTCAAAAATCGTAACAAAGACCGATCAAAATCCTAAGCATGTGATACCTCAAAAAGAGGGTAGGTACCGTACCAACATGCAGAACTAAATCCAAATAATGCACGCCCAACGGCCCAAGTTTAAACTCCTCTCCACGTTCCCTTTGCAAATAATGCGCGTGGAGCTGTAAACTGCGTAAATTGTCCATCTTCCAAGCTGTAACAGCCCTTATAATCGGCCAAATATATATGATTAGACTTGATCAATCCCCCTCGAAATGCAGAGACATCAACTGATGTCGAAGTAATATGCCCGACAAAGATAGAGCTATCGCCCAAACTCTTAATCTGCTTATGTTTGCCGTCGATCAAATCCACTTTATACACTTTGAATTCATATTTCACCACCGGAGAGAAGAGGTACTGGTCTCCAACAACAACTAGTAAGTCCCTTGGGATACCACAATATACTTCTTCTTCAAATAAAGCGTCTCTGCGAATATGGTAAGAAAGCGTTAGATATAGTGGATTAGACATTTTTATTTGATTTAGTTTCATTTAATTTTGTGTTAGTTAGGTAATATTAGGTTATTTGGATCAAATTATGTGAAATTAACCTCTACTAAGTGAGATTAACCTCTACTATGTAAGATTAACCCTCTATTAAGTGAGATTAACTATCTATTACGAATCATGGAAGATAGGTGTGATTAAGTGAGATTACAATTAGGTGGAAATGGAAAGTGGATATGATGAGGTGATATCACAACTAGGTGAAATTATAATTCATTGAAGGTCAATATAATCTAACATATCTAACATAATATTAATTATAATTCATTAAAATCTAGCATATCTAACATAATATTAACTATAACTTAGTGGAGCTTTTTCACAAACTAAAGTATCAAACACAAGATTATTTGTTGAATGCTTATGCACAATATAACTTAATCTTAACTAATAAATATAGTAGAGATTAGCTCCCAAAAAATAATATTACATAACTAACGCTTCCTTACTCTATTAAGCCCAACCAGAACAGGAACAACTGCTAAGTGGGCCTTATGGATTTAGATAGAGAGTCTCATAGAGTCATCCCATTTTCTAGGGTTGTCAATAGGTCGGATTTTAATCTGAATATGGCCCGAGTCCGATCCGAGTTTTAACATATTTGTCCGATAAAAATATCTGATGGATCATATCTATTTGTTATCTGAAATAAATGGAGCGAATATGGAATTAAAAAATGCTGCCATTTTATCTCTCTCTCATACACACACATAATTCCCAAATTATTACGATATTTTCTCACTAATCTTAACTCTTAAGTTGTTGACTATAGATTGCTACTAGCTAATAGTTTAGTTTAGATAATATAGATAATAACTTTCTAGACAAAGAGTGTACTAAATAATAATTTTCATTCTATAATAAAGCATTTAAGTCTTAATTAATGATTTTCTTTTGATCGTTTTATTAACTTATCGAATTAAGGGATCATACCTTATGCGTCAAAACTTGAGGCCATAATCTCAATTATCCTTATTTTAATATCTTAAACCACAAGTAAAGCCATTCTCCTTTATTATGGTGCTCTTATTTATTCTTGCAACATTTGTCCAATATACATATATGGTCGCATAAAATGTGAAAACAAGAAAAGTTGGGGCACCTAGCACTAGGAAGTTTCACCGAAACTCAAGAATACCACACTATCTAACATTTATTCAAACTTCAAACATTCCATTCACATTCAAGAACATACACATTAAGCAAAGTATCGACATTAAGCAAAGTATCGTAGCAAAATTCCAATATTTGTGATATGTTCTAACGTGGCAAATGCCAAATTTGCTATATAGGCTCCTCTCTCTATATATGTATGTATATATATGTATACGTCTTTGCCTTTTTCTTCTTTAATATATAAATACGTATTAATAAATAGCCCTTCTTAAGAGTGAAGATCTCAGTTCCTGTGCGATTGTTTGCCCTCGAGTTGGTTTTTGATTTTCTTGTTTATTACAGTAATGGAGCTTGACAACACTAATGGCGATGCTAAGCATGATGTTATTTCTATCTTAAGCTCTCCGGGCAGGGATTACCTTGTTCGCAACAATGGCGATCAGGTGCCTTTTCAAAATTATTTCTTTGCTGTATATTTGATCTTGGTTCTTTATGTTAATTATCAGTTCTTTGTGTGGGTTTTAGAATTTAGACTAAGTGGGTTGTGTTATTATGTGGTGTTATTTGTTTTTATTGATGTTATGGATTCGTTCATGCTGTTTCTTTCAATTTGGGGTTATGGGGTTGTAAAAAGATTGAATTTTTATTTGGAAGTCGATGGTTTACTTTGAGGTTTATGCAAAATTAGGGTTATGTGTTTGTGGGTTTTTGTTCTCTTGTGTAATTCTTTATTGGATGATGATTTTTTGCTCTTAATTTAATCTCATCTCACATGAAAGCCAAAAGCTTGATAACCTGTAGTGTCAATTTATTCTTTCTTATGATAATTCAATCCAGTTAAGTGTTGTTATTCATCTGTGTTAAACTGGATATTCATTAAGAAGAAATTTGCTTAGTATTGGTTGAATTGTGTAGGTTAAACTTGATAATTTGAAGGGGAAGACAGTTGGATTATATTTCTCTGCATCATGGTGCGGCCCGTGCCACCGTTTCACTCCGAATTTGGTTGAGGTTTACAATGAACTACTTAAAACTAACGGATTTGAGGTTGTCTTCATCTCTGGTGATAAAGACAACGAGTCCTTTGAAGGGTATTTCTCTAAGATGCCTTGGGTTGCAATTCCCTTTTCTGATTCTGAGACTCGAGAAAAACTCAATCAGCTGTTTGAGGTGACTGGTATACCCCACCTTGTGATCTTGGATGAGAATGGAGAAGTGTCGACGAGCGAAGGAGTACAAATTGTTCAAGAATATGGGGCTGAAGGCTACCCTTTTACTTCGGAGAAGATTGAGAAATTAAAAGAACAAGAAGAAGAAGCTAAGAGGAATCAAACATTGAAATCTCTTCTCGGGTCAAAATCGAGGGATTATGTGATTGCAGCTGATGGGAAACAGGTAATCTTCATTTATAATTCGTTCATGTGTTATTGAATTTTGTTTTAGTTGATAATTTACACTATGATTCACATATTGATACTTTTTTCATGAAAAGTTCAGAAACCCCTTTTTTGGCTGTAATACTGATGTACTCTGTATTTTCTACCGTATTTTACTCAAGGTACCTGTATCTGAGCTCGAAGGCAAAACTGTGGGGTTGTACTTCTCTTTGGCCATGTTTGCCGGATGCGCTGCTTTTAACCCAAAGCTCATTGAGCTACACAATAGCTTGAGGCAAGAGGGAAAAAGCTTTGAGGTTGTGATGGTTCCTCTTGATGACGATGAAGAATCATTTTCCGAGGAGTTTGAAAAATTGCCATGGTTTTCATTGCCAGTAAAGGATAGATGCTGCACTAAGCTAGTTCGATATTTTGAGCTTGAAAGTCTCCCGACTGTGGTTGTAATCGGTCCGGATGGAAAAACACTTCATTCAAATGTTGCTGAAGCCATTGAGGAACATGGCGTAAAGGCCTACCCTTTCACCCCTGACAAATTCGCCGAGCTCGAAGAGATTGAAAAGGCAAAACGGGAATCACAAACGCTCGAGTCCATTTTGGTGTCGAAAGACTCCGATTTTGTAATTGGAAAAGATGGCGTCAAGGTAAGCATCTTTTTACACTACGAAGTAATCCACTTTTCAGAGGAAAAGGCTTACAATTGCACTTGCACAGTCCATTTTATTCTAATCCATTCTTAATCATTTTCATTATGATCCATACTCGATTCATTCCTATTATTCTCTCAAAGTCATTTTCCTTGTGTTTGTACTAAACATTTTTCTAATTTCAGATTCTGGTCTCCGACCTCGTGGGCAAAACCGTTCTCTATTTCTCGGCCCATTGGTGCCCCCCTTGCCGAGCTTTCCTCCCGGCCCTCATACAAGCCTACCAAAAAATCAACAAAAAATCTAAAATTCTCGAAGTTGTATTCATCTCGAGCGACAGGGACCAAACCTCCTTCGAAGAATTCTTCTCCAAAATGCCGTGGCTCGCACTCCCCTTTGGGGATCAAAGGAAAGAATCTCTGAGCCGTTTGTTCAAGGTCCGTGGAATCCCAACTGTCGTTGCAATTGGGCCCAATGGGAAGACAGTTACCACCGGGGCCCGCGAACTGATCATGGCCCATGGGGCCAGTGCTTACCCGTTCACCCAAGAACGGGTGGAGGAGATCGAGAGGGAGTATGAGAAAATGGCCGATTCATGGCCTAATGAGGTGAAGCATGAGTCTCATGAGCATGACCTTGTTCTGACAAAGCGCTCGTTTTTCAACTGCGACGGTTGTGGCGAGGAAGGGCTCGTTTGGTCGTTCTACTGCGAGGATTGCGATTACGACTTGCATCCCAAGTGTGCTTTGAGTGAAGAGAAAGCAATGGAGGAAGGAAAGGACGTTCCTCCGGGCGAAGGATGGGTTTGTGATGGTGATAAATGTTACAAAAAAGAGTGAATTATTGGTAAACGAGAACCACAACTTTAGCTATATTTATGAATGAGACAAATGAAGCTGTATTATGCAGTTGGTGTGTTCATGAGGATATTTTGTGTACATATTTATGGTGGATTATATGTTCTATGCTGCCGTTGCTTCCTTTTCTTTTTATTTTCTTTATTTTTGTTTCATTTTGTGCAATCCTGAAGAAAGCAAATCTGACTCGATAAAATCAATATTGTTCCAAGTTATTTTTCGGCAGACAGAAAGGAGTGCAAGCAAATCAGTATCGTTTTGAGTTATGCTTTCGATGCATAGAAAAGAGAGTGAAAGCAAATTAACTTAATTCGATAAAATCAGTATCGTTCATCATGCAGTAATAATTTTGAGAAAAATGTGGAAATTCATGATAGTGATATTGAAGAGGAGGGGTTGAGGTCAAAATCCCATTGCTGAAAAGAGCCGTTGACGAAGTCATAGTGTCCTCCCTTCACCAAAAGTGTTCTCTTCAACACTGCTTCCCTCACAAATGGATATGTTAACAGGTTCCCAAGTGATACATTCACAGCTTCCTGTATTTTAACACCCAAAAACAAAAAAATTATGTAAAAAAATGAATGTTACTTGAGGAAAACAAAAAAATAAATCTTTTAAAGGATACAACTTTAAATTTATTTATATGTCCATAGTCGTGCATTATATAGACTTTGAGAGTTGAGGGAGGACGTAGGGGGCTGAGGCGCTGAGCCGAGAGGAGCATGTGGCGGTCCCTGTCCCTCAACTTTTTTACTGCCCCCATTAATATATAATCTACATTCTTTATTGGGATATTAAAAATTAATTGTCCTACAAAATGTAGCTTTTGCATTTTTCTTATAAATTCTAATCTTTTAAGCAAAATTCTAGCTCCGCCCCGAAAAGGTCAAATTGTTATGGAACACCTACCTTAAAAGAAAGAATGAGAAGTGGCATTTTTTTGATATTAGGAGTGTTAGATTATTTCCCATATTTAACAAATGATTAAATTTCAGATTAATGAATTAATTTGCTTAGTTTGGATGTTACGCACCTTTTCGAGCTGAGTGCATTGTTGGTTGAAATCTAAATTGCTGCATTCTTTTTGCACCTTGGCCTTGGCAGCCTTGCAGATACTCACCCAATCTTCTATAAATTCACTAATTATTTCAAGGACGACCAAATTGTCAGGACTTCAATGAAGTGATAAATCAAACTTCTGGGGTGGATATTCTATTTTATACAATATAAAGTAAAATTTTATCAATTAAAATGAAACCAAATTATCATTTAAGGAATAATGTTGAAATAAAAAAGAATAAAAATTCTAAAAGAACCACTAGAATCTGTCCTAATTACGAAAGAATAAATCTATCTATTGAAATTACATTTACCACCCTCAAGTTTTAGTTCCATCTTATAAATAGCATCAACTCTTAACAGCGCCAATTACAAAAACACCCTTCAATTCTCTTAGTTTGAGGAGGTAAATGTGATTTCAACATGTATATGGAACTTTTTGTAATATAAATAAACTTTATGGAGCTTTTGGTAATTACCAATTTTCATGATTATGAAGAGAAAATGGGCTAAAAAGGTAAATAAGCAAAACCTTTGAACGATGCCATCATCAGGAATGGACATGAGGCCCTTAATGCCTCCGCAGCAGCTGTGACCAATAACCAATATATTTTCCACCTATCATTGTATAAATAATACGTATCAAACTTAAAGGTTAGAAAAATAACATATTTAAATAGTTTCAAAATGTTTATTTCTAAATAATTTCCTAAAAAGTATTTGGGAAAACGTAGCAAAAGGGTAAAGATAATTAATATTATTAAATAAATACATTATCACCTTTAGATGTAAGACTGCATACTCAATGGCAGCTCCCACTCCCGAATATTTTACCTGCAAAAAATTATAAACCACCATCAAGACTTGTTATATATAGTGTAATTAATCTTTTTATATAAAATGGTAGATCTTTTTCCTAATATTTCAATCTAAAATTGTGCCGTATTTTGTATTATATATATTTTGGAATGAATTAGAAGTATTTAATAAAAACAAGAAAGTATGTTGAAGTAGTTCAATATCTTTGGATAGGTGGGTCTTTGATTACTATCGTGATAAGATGTCCGAGTGATACCTAACATAATAGAAGTATTTAATAGAAACAAGAATTTATGTTGAAGTAACTTGATATTTTTGTATCATGTATCTTTAATTACTGTCGTGACAAAATGTACGACTGACACCTGACGTTAAGATGGACTTTTCAATAGATGACACGTGGTCAAATAAGTACCACAATAGCAAATGTCTATCGAAAAATGAAGGTTGGCGTCCTCTAACTCTAAACCGAATTTCCGTCATATCCAACTATGAAAGTACGAAAGATCTGCATTTAATGTACTACAAATCATGTCGCTTCGTACTCTCAAGTGTCAATGTAATCAGATTTGGATATGTTACGGATATTGAGTTTGTTGCATTTAATGCACTTCAAGTGCACCCACGAGCCAAACACTATAATATTTAATATATTTTTGTTACGGTAAGAACACATCAAATTCTCTTGAACCCTCTCGACTACTTCCAATTGAGTTATCAATTTTTATTACAAATTCAAAAATTCGACCTAGTTTTCTAGTTTCTTATTCTCTTTTGTTTGGGCTCATCATATGTTCATTGTGGTCTGTGGGCTTAGACGTTGATACCCGTGCCGTGCATACTTCACCGCAGCTACCATAATCATAACTTTCATATTGAAATTGCTCACATCAAATAAATTTTAAGTGTTAGTTCGATCAATTTTTACTTTGCGATCAAGTACCCCATCCAACCTAAAAAACTTATTTTAAATCAAAGAAATAGTACCTTAAAAATTCAATCAAAAATATTTAATAGAAGTTAAAAATGATTTTTCAAAATTCTAAATATAAATATATAAGGCTGGAATTTAATTTACCTTATCAAAGGGTGGAACCATGTTTGCAATATTTCGTACCATAAAGGCCTCTCCTGGTTGGAAATTCAGGATATGGGAAGGGCAAACTCGGGAATCAGAGCATGCAAACACCAAGAACTACATCATTAAAGTAAATTAATTAGTCGTTTGAAGTTAATATTGAGTTCTAAATAAGCCCAAAACTATTGTATGTTATCTTTTCAACCCCCAAAATTTTACAACAAGCTATATAACGTACCTTTGGGGATTGGCCTTGGGCAAGCTTCGCATACAAAGCGGGATCCTTGCTATAATAAGAGGGGAAAAAATAACAATTAATTCATATTAATCAAATACAAATAATATAATAACTATGGTGGATTCACTTAAGAAATCAAGAAAAAAAATCCATTTGATTATGAAACTTTCACATTCGAAGTGCTAAGTGACTCAACTCTCACAACTAGAGAAGTGAAATCTTATTAATTAAATTATATTATTAAATTATTTATCTCACAATTAATCATCATCTCGCTAAGTAATAGACATTAAAAGGTAAGACAATTAATAAGTAAAAATTGATGCAATGGCTACCATATAGTTTAGACGAAAATAACCAAAACTTAGGCAAAACAATTTTAAAATTCTAATATCTCGAATAATAATATAAATATTTTATCGATTAATTATAAAATGTAGCGGACATAGTTCCTAGAGGTTCCATTCCTATTAAATTCACAAATACCATACAAATTGTCCACATAAAAATCAATTTGTGCATTAAACAATAACAAGGAATATATACGCAAGGCTATTTCCGTAATCTCTCATCCCAATTCCCAAATAGTATATTACTCGCAACTCCAAGAAACCAGCACCTGTTGATGCCCAATACGTCCAAGCACCATTGCACAAAGTACAACACTTTGATGCATAATATTTTTGTTTTCCACAATATAATCCAAAGATAAAAGCCAGCTGTACTTACTCGTATTTCTCCTTCTTGAAGTGATCGAAGCCGCTTCGGATCCTCTCCGCCGTGTCCGACGGCTGCTTCTCATCGCCGCCGCCGAGCTCCGCCGTCAACTGCCTCAACTTTGCGGCGGCGACCGCCTTTAGGTCGCCCTTCTCGCTGCAATGGCGGAAACAAGAAAAATGAATACTCCCACAATCCGGGAACGAATCACAGGATAGTGAAATGACGAAAAAGGGGTAATATTCCCGGTGCGATTATGAAATCTTGAGGGACAAAAAAGGAAAGTGAGGAAAAACACCTGAGAAGCTTCTGCAGGCCTGCTATGGCTTCCTCGCACTTGTCCTTTCCCATCTCGTCTGTCTGCAAAAACCCATCATTTTTATTACAACATATATATATTGACTACAAGAATATATTATATAAATACATATATATGAAAGGAAATATATCCCAAATATTGTAATCAATGTTATATATTTTTCTCTTATTTTAGCTTTTCAAAAATGGAAAATTAGTAATTTATCAAGGGAAAAATATATATTTTTGATACCTTTTGACTTTTGTAGCTGGGATTGGCTTCAGAAAAAGCTTTTTTTGGCTGGAAAAATAAAAATATAAGGCAAATTGTAGAAGGGTTTATGGCTTATCACTGATTAGGCAAGTCTATGGTTCTTGTTTTATAATATGCATGATCAGCTGACCATGGTTAGTTGGGAAAATTAATAATAAAATTGATGGATGGGTATAATAGTTAAACCATGGTTAATTAATTGTCTGAATATATAAATCGTGGACAATTCAATTTTATTTTATTTTTATATCCATGGGGTTTGGCAAGTAAACTGTAAATGTATATTTAATTCAATTTTGGCTAGTGGGACATTTGGGAGGGCAAGTCAAAGTAAGACTAATTTCCAATGGCCCCTTTTGGCAAGAAAACATGAATTATTTTGCATTGTTTTTACGTTTTTTGGTCGGTTATATATTTATGATTTATTCAAAACTATATAAAAAGTTTGGGTTAATTATAGAACTTTTTTTAGGTTAATTATAGAACTTAAAACGGTGGGAGAATGGTTCTACATGAAGAATAATTATATATATTTTGAGTTTTGATCAATTAAAATATTTCATTGCAAGGTACTCAAGCAACACTCAATAATCATACATCCTCCAACAATATTGCAATATACTTTTAGCTCCTCTCTTTTTATGTACTTATGTCATTGTGTACTATATAATCTGACCATAAAATTTTTTTAGATTTTCATTTTTAACGTAACAACATCTCGAAATTTCAAACTTAAAAATATTGTTTAAAAACATTCATTGAATCACGAAACTAAATTACTCACGGTTGATTTTTATGAAGTTACTTTTATTTCACATCTTATCATTACGAATTCGAGTCAGACTCTCTTAATTGATAGAAAATGTATATCAAACGACTTATAATGCTTATTCTCTCTCGTGCGCGTGCACACACTCTCCCTCTCTTAGAGGCCCATGCATAGTTATTGGGCATAGACCGAACTCAAGTGGGCTAAAGTAATATATAAGCAAATCAAGATAAAACTTATTACTTCCCTATTCGACCCACGAAAATGGGCTATAGGAAAAAAAAAAAAAAAGATAAAACTTACCACAAGTTTCCTGTTGCAGCACATCATCATGCATTTCTTGAATTTCCCAGCCATTCCCAATGCAACTCTATAAGCAAATAGTAAACCTTATAAGAAATTTGAAGTCTATATGGGGACTGTGGGAGGGGGGCTATGAAAGTACCTGAGTGGCCTAGTACTTGTGAAAGTAGTTTAGCAGAAACCGAGGGAAAGAATGTTTTCTGTTGTGAAGTTTGTACACATAATCTGGAGTACATACTTGAAATGGGAGGATTTTAAGTTTAACCAGGTACAGACAAGAAGGAAAGGATATGGATTGGGATTGTGAATGATTGTAGTGAGAATGTGGATGAAAAAGGATAGCAAAGTGATGGATAAACATTGCGCTTTGTATGGTCACTATTTGGAGACCACATATGCATCAAACTTCACATTTCTTTATATTTATATGGATTAATTAGGGCCACAAGCCAACATGTATGAACCTCATAAACACGCAAACAACCTAATGCATTTTATTTTCGTACTCAATATTCAATAACCATTTTGATCTCCTAAGTTTAGGTTTTGGGACTTGTTTTTGGTTTGGAAAGGATATTGAGCCATAACTCATAGTCGAGGGGTTTGACCGAGCAAAAAAGTCTATATAAATAAAATTGAAATTAACGTTTTGTTTAGTTTGAATGTAAGAACGGTTTTTTTTTTTTTTTGGGTGTTAATTTGTAGATATATTGCTACTGTTATTAGTAATAAGATTTTATTTTGATTGTCTGATTTGTCTCTAATCCATAATGAAATATAACATTCGAGAAAAAAAAAAGTATTATTTTATAGATATAAAAGATGCAATTCTTTTGTTTTGTCATGTATATATTAATTAAATTAATTAAAAGTCTCCGTAGTCGAGCTTTGAAATTAGTTTTCTTTTATTTACTTTAAATGAAGCAGAAGAGCCCGTATTATCATTTGGGCCAGCCCATAGATCGTGTGAATTCAATGATATTTCATATTTCAACAGACGTAGGGCTGCCAGTGAGGCGAAGTTTAATTCGAATCTGGCCCGAATTCGATCCGAATTTTGGCATACCTATCTGATAAAAATATCCGATTGATCATATTCAATTATAAATGTTAGTTATCCAAAATAAATGGAGTGAATATAAATTTAAGGAATCTAATCCGTTAAGAATCTGAACCCGATATTATATATAATATTTAATTAAATAAATTATTTATTAGTACATGATATTAATTAAAATGATTAAGAAATAATAAATTTTAAATTTTTTACTCTAATAATATATATATATAAATAAATTTAAAATTAACCTATTTTAAATAAATATAAACAAAACTATCACATAATCTATTAAATAACAATTATTTATTGGAGCATTTTTTTAAAACTCTCATGACTTGGAAAAATTTTAGTTTGCTCCGCTAAACATTATGTAATTACATTTATTTTTATATATCAAATTTATTATTTTAAAAAATAAATTTTATTGCTAATTGAGTCAGATCTTTTATCGGATCTGATCCGGTTTGATTATGTATGGATTCAAAAACGATAAATCGAAATCCTATAGAATTCGCATTCGGATTCGGATCCGAAATCTCCCGACCCGGTCTGAATCCGACCCATTGACAAGCGTGTTTAATTGTAGCCCAAATTGACATGGCAGAGATTTTACGTTTATGTCCAAATTTAATGTTTAATTACATCCCTTTGCCCTTGAGAAAAGTAAACAGTGGTGATTGTCGTCTGTTTTGCACGCTTATGGCGCCTTCGCTAAAAAAAAATTGCCTGCAAATTTTTGGTGTAATTCATTGAAATTTTGGATTTTAATTCTCCCGTTAATGGTTGCCATTAAATTGTTGGATGAGTATCCCAAAGATCAGTCCAATGGTGAGCTGAAACAAAGCTGGTCCGAGTCGATTCCTTCAAATTGTTGTGTTGGGTTCGGTTTGGCTTTGGATGCGTATGTTGTTCATCTTACGAGCTGACAGTATGTTGATGGAGTGAAGAAAAATGTTGGATGAAATTTTCATTATTGTTGTGAGTTTTGTTGATTGCGAACTAGGGCCTCGTATATGTGGTTCGCGAATATTTTCAAATTTGACTCAAAGTTCTAAGCTTGCAATTTTTACTTGATTCCTATGATTACAAATTATAGAAACTTGAATTACGTTTGTATAAGCTCTTCAATTTCTTAGTCTGTTCTTACAGTTACTATAGTTGTTGAGGATTCTAGACTTTAGGTGCAATGGACATTGATATTGAAAATATCAAAGCTTCTCTACTTCTTGAGATACTTAGAATACAAATACAAATATTGAATTTTTTGCTTATTGTTCTTTGGACTTTGAGGTCTGGAATCATTACACGCGTAGGCTTTACAGTGTAATTGCTAGGATTCCTGATCAAATTAGTTATTTGATGGTTTGATATCTTTTATGGATCAAGACTGTCACAGAGAGTAGATCTTAAGTAGCCAATTCTAATCATATGATTGTCATCTGCTTTGTGGTCATGTTGTATTGTTTTACTTTAACTGAGAGGTGTTGGGACGCATTGAGCTTGCGACATCATTTTTTTTGCTGTGAAAGTGCATCGTGAGGAACCTTACTGGATAATATGTTTCAAATTTTTATTTAACACGGTAAAATTTGCTTTATTTTGGCAGAATTATTTTACATCTTTTAAAATTTTGAATTTTTGCTAAAAATTTATGGGCGCTGTGACGTTCTTAAAAATTCAAATGATCGCGTTTAAACTCAATTTTCTTATGCTTTTAATCAGGTCTACTGTTTAGAGTGAGAGATTTTGAACTTTTACTTTGTAAAATTTAGGGAGAACTATGTCAAGGGAAAGAGATAAGCGGGCTGCACTAGCACCTGTCCAAGAGGTAGGACTTTCATGGTTATTTCCATGATAAATTGCTCAACTATTTGCTTGCAAATTTGTAACATAGCCATATGTTTATATTTAATTTTTATTATTTTTTCCCTTTAAAATATCATTCCGCTTGTGCATCTGTTAGGAGTATTTTGTACTTTTATTTGAGCATATTTTATGTCATAATTTGACGGATTCTAGGACTTATATTGTTTTAATTGCTCTTATTTTAGGTACTTTTGTTCGGGGATGGTTCGTGGTGAAAACGAGGCGAGAAACGAACCTTTGGAGGCTTAAAAGGAGTAAGAACGAGGAAATAATTGAAAAAGAACCAACTGTGCATTCTGAAGGCTGGGAACAGCCGTTCCCACCTCAAGTGTATTGTGGGAAGGACCGTTCCCATAAGTCAACGAAGAAACTTTGACCGAGGGCGAGAACGGTCGTTCCCGTCCCATGCCTATTATGGGAACTGCCGTTCCCAGCGTCGCTGCTGGGCGTTTCAGCAAGGCCATTCCCGAGGCCGTTCCGGATGTGTTTTGGGAGCAGTTTTGGATTATAAATGCGAAATTTCAGCACTTTCTTGAGGGAGGCTCATAGTATAGTATAGTTTATGGTTAATTTTAGGGTAGTTTAGTGTAGTTAGAGTCTCCTATCCTTAATCTTAGAGCATAGCTTAGATTGTAGTTGTTAATTCCTTTCTAGAGTAATTTGTTCTTACTTTTTCCTAGTTAGTTTTAATTGCTTTTAGTAGTTTGTTCTTGTAATTGGAATTGATGACTTTGATGGCTAAGAGGAGGCACTTGGAAGAGGAGTGACACCTTGAAGACATGAAGCTTTCCTTGAAGAATTAAAGACATTAGTTTGCTTTACCTTTCATTTTATTGTTTTCCTAGTTGTAGCAT
>JBBMKE010000009.1:771481-784667 GCA_037834125.1 Lippia alba
TTCTGAAAGTTGGAAAGGTAAAGTGGACAAGGGTTTAAAATATTAAGCGGGTGTTCTAATTAATTTAATATATAAAACGTGTTCTGTTTTTGTGTTAAAAAAGTTAAGATTTTGTTGCACTTAACAAATCATTTTTTTCCTTGTGCGAAATAATATTTTATTTTTTATTTTTTTTTTGTGAAGAAATTATGCTTTATTTGAGTTGGCATTACTTTGCTTACGTGGAATAGCTGATTTGCCACGTATGATTTAAGCTAGTTTCCGGCCAACATGTGACCTCACGTGTGGTTTTCCGATCAACAATTAGGGTTCCGGCGGGTATTCGGTCAAAAATGCAAATTTTTAGTAGTTAGTGTCACCAAAATGAGAAATTCCAAATTAAAGTCCGAAAATGCAAATGAGGGTGAGTTACTATCCCAAATTTGCAATTTTTCCTATATATATATATATATATATATGAAATTACACACCTAGTTGTGTAGGAGAACATATTTATATATCAGTTACGCATTTGGTAACTAAAGGAATATGGTATTGAATTCTGAGATGGTTGCATGTTTTTGCATATATTTATAATTATAATGATTGTTTTGCATTCACAACAGATGGTAGAAATTATCTGAGAAGCTCTCTGGTTGTGATGGGAGGCAACGACTACAATTATGCAATCGAACAGGGGAAGAGCATTCAAGTGATTAAATCATTTGTGCCAACAATTACAAGTATGCATTGGGTCATCAATTCAAGTACTAACAAACACACACAGATTCCTTGGGCTTTGTCCAAGACAAACAAAGA
Organism: Lippia alba; assembly: GCA_037834125.1. Classification (NCBI taxonomy): domain Eukaryota; kingdom Viridiplantae; phylum Streptophyta; class Magnoliopsida; order Lamiales; family Verbenaceae; genus Lippia; species Lippia alba. The sequence continues at coordinate 772,280 of JBBMKE010000009.1, forward strand.
TTTAGGCACATATTATGTGCTCAAGTGCTAAGTGGCTAATATATGACTTGGGCCCAATTAATTGTTGTTATTCCCCATTTCAATATTATTTATTTAAGTGTTGAGTTTCCTCGAAAGACAGAAGGTACACAGCAACTCAGCCAATTCATTACTGATTATGTTTAACAACTTATTCAAGAACGACTTCAATACAATCTCTAGTGTCGTATAACCCATAAATTCTCATTGTCCTTTGATCATAAATGTAGCAACTAAATGGATCGAAATTCCGTTATTAACTTCAATTAATTAAAAAGGCGATCAAACTGGAGAAACATAATCTTGTCAATTTTCAGAGCTAATTATAGCAAATTGATATTGAGACACAACCAACAATTGCACTCCTTTAATGTATATATAAATGGGGACGGGTGAGAGAAGTGGTCAACATTTCGTTTTTCTTAGTTTGAAAAAGCCATCTTAGCTCAATTATAAATATTGTGATATTTCATTCCTATATATCTTATCTTATATATAGACATCAAAGCATAAATAGTGTTTAGATTCAAAAGATCGTGGCTAAGGTTATATCTTTTTGAGCTACCTATAAGAGTAGTACACCCTTCTTTTCAAATGTATCACATGCATCATATTCGTATGTGTTATAATATAGTTGCGTCAAATGTCAAATATCGTGTTCTGTTTATTTATTTTATTTCTTGTTTCACTTATCAAAATATTTCAATTGTATTGACAAATGATTGCAAATAGAAGAGATTTTTTTTTTAATTTTTTATGATCATATTTTTCTCTTTTAATCTCAAGCATTTATCCGAACACGTGGAGTGTGTATAAAAAAAAATAGGAGATAAAAACATAAAACTAAAAAACATGATTAATTCAAATCTTGGTGTAACAAAAACATTTGTGATTTGAGATAATTTGTTGTGATTTATAGTAAAATATTATATATTTTTATATGTTTAACGGTTTTACTATGCGAATTGCATTTGCCCAAGGAATATTCAAAATTAGTGTGATCAAGGGGCCGATTTTAACATATTTGTACGTAGTGACGGAACCAGGAGTTATGTGCGGAGATGACACATGACGATAAAAATAAAATTTTCTTTTCATAGTTTGAGAAAAGAGTGGGGAAATTCTAAAACTTTTGAGGTTTGTAAACAAATTAAAAATAAATGATCATGAGTATAAAATTTGAAAAGATCAACAATGAAACCCTAAATTAAAACCTTCTCAGCTTTAATCGGATCTCTAGCTAGTCTTATTAAACCAGCTAACTAATTAAGACCAAATTTTAGTTATTTTCTGTCTCAATTCTTACAATTACAGTGTCTAATTCTTAATAAAATTACAAATAACACCCACACCCTTGTTGTCATAAGCATAGCATGAAGTGTCATACTCATACCTAATATATATATGTACGTTCAAGAGATTCGTTCTCCAATCTCCATCCTCTCCATTCCCTAACGCCTAACAATATCACCCTACTAATTTTTCAAAGGATCACACAACTCTAACCATACTACAATCTCCCCATTATATATATAAACATTACTAACCTCAACCAAAACTCAATCCTCCAAGTCTCACAAAAACATGCATTCCTCCGCGCCTTCCCGTCTCCTCCTCCTCCTCCTTCTCATCTCGTGTTTTTCATCTCTCAGTGTAAGCATCTGATATTGGAAATTCAGTTCATCAATCGAATTAATCCTTAAATTCATATAATTTATTAATTAGTAACATGTAAAATATCTTGTATCAAGTAAAGCCGCATTCATTCTCAAATGTGTGTCACTATATACATACATTAATCTTGTTTCATATGTATATCAATATTTTATGTTTATGTAGTTTAAAAGGTGAGCTACTATGTGAAAATGCAGGTGGCAATGGCGGCAGGGGAGAAGAATCCATTTACACCGAAGAGTTATCTAATGCGTTATTGGGACAAACATATCTCCAACAATTTACCCAAACCCTCATTCTTGCTGGCCAAAGCCTCGCCGCTCACGGCGGAGCAATTCGCCGTCTACTCCAAACTCGCCGCCGATCAAAACTCACTTTCTACACACCTCCCTGATTTCTGCACCAAAGCCAATCTCTTCTGTTTCCCCGATCCATCTCCGAGCCTCGAGAAACACAGCGACGATGTCAATTTCACCAGCTACGAAAACAAGAATTTCACCAATTACGGCGGTGGGCGTCTCGGCGGCGCCGACACTTTCAAGAACTACTCCGACGACGGCAACGTCATCACCGACAACTTCCGCCGCTATGGCCGCGACTCCGCCTCCCACGGCAGCGGTTTCGCCAGCTACGCCAGGGCGGGGAACGCCGCCGCCGAGAGCTTCACCGGGTACGGTGGCGCAGCCACCGGCGGCGGCGAGAATTTCACCAGCTACAACAGCGAGACCAACGTGCCCAACCTCCGCTTCTCCTCCTACTCCGACGGGAGCAACGGACGGAATCAGAGGTTCGCCGCGTACACCGGCGACTCAAACTCCGGCGACGAGACTTTCATCAGCTACGGCAAGAACGGCAACGGCGCCGGGAACGAATTCTCCGGCTACGGCGAGAACTCCAACACCGTCGGCTCGAATTTCAGGAACTACGGCGAAACCGGCAACGGCGGAAAGGATAATTTCACCTCCTACGGCGGCGAGACGAACGACCCGCATAACAATTTCAAGAATTACGCCGCCGGGGGAAACGGCGCCGTCGATAGCTTCACGAGTTACAGAAATTACTCCAATGTCGGAGACGATGATTTCAAATCCTACGCCAAGAAATCCAACGCCGCCGAAATGGATTTCGAGAATTACGGACAGAGCCTGAACATTGGCACCACCAAGTTCAGTGGCTATGGCGAAGATGCTTCCGGCCAAAAAGTTGATTTCAAGGTTTATGGCCTTAACTCCACTTTCAAAGGGTACGCCAAAGAGGGTGTCACGTTTTCTAGCTACACTAACGAGAGCTCCTCTCTAGCCAAGGGCAAAAAGGTCAATAGATGGGTAGTCGAGCCCGGGAAGTTTTTCCGCGAGAGTATGTTGAGGAGCGGTGTCGTTATGCCTATGCCCGACATTCGCGACAAAATGCCCAAAAGGTCGTTTCTGCCCCGGTCTATCGTTGCGAAATTACCCTTTTCGTCATCCAAGATTGATGATTTGAAGACGATTTTCCATGCCGACAATGGTTCCGGTATGGGGAACATGCTCGTCAGTTCGTTGCGGGAGTGTGAGCGAGAACCGAGTCCTGGTGAGACCAAGCGGTGTGTGGCCTCGGTGGAGGATATGATCGATTTTGCGGTTTCTGTATTAGGTCAAAATGTGACGGTTCGGACCACGGAGAATACACGAGGGTATAATGGTAATATCACGATCGGACACATTAAAAGGATCCACAGTGGAAACGTCACAAGATCAGTATCTTGTCATCAGAGTTTGTTTCCTTACTTGCTATACTATTGTCATTCAGTTCCAAAAGTCCGGATCCATGAAGCGGATATTTTGGATCCGGAATCGAAGGCTAAGATCAACCATGGCGTTGCCATTTGTCATCTGGATACTTCGGCTTGGAGCCCGCAACATGGAGCCTTTATCTCATTAGGTTCGGGCCCCGGGAAGATTGAAGTGTGTCACTGGATATTCGAGAATGATATGGTTTGGACTATATCGGTTGATCAGATCGGGTCGGAATATGTTTAATATATTCAAGCCTTGAATGTTATTAGTAATCTCTTTGTAGGTGACTTTCAACTCAGATTAATTTTATGTAACAATGTGGGCATGTGGCAGTGATTTAATCAAAAAAAATAAATCTAATTTTCACCTACTAATCCCAACATTCAAAGGAAACAAAGAAGGAGAAATTGTAAGATTCTATGTTTGAAATTTTTCACTCATTAATTACACTAATGAATATAAATCATATAGACGAAAGATTTACATAACAAGAACATTTCTCATTCTTTATTTAAATTTGAATAAAAAGAATAATTATACAATATACATCAACAATTTGTAGCTGCTTCATCAAAAAAACCAGAAGCAGCACCACAGTGACATAGCTCTTTAAAAAAACCAAGCTTCTGTCACAATGCTCAAACAACGAAAAGGTAAAACACAAGCATCCTATGTACATTCCCATATGCTTGCAATAAAACAATGTGGTAATAGCTTCAAAAATTCTCTATCACCACACATGAACAAACTGCTCTTGAGCCGCCGCCGCCATTGTCGATCCGCTCGAGCTTTTCTCATTAAACCCGTGCAAAATCTGAATAAGCGAACCCGCTTTCCTGCTGGAACGGGCCGACCCTCCTGTGAGCAAAGAATAAAGGGTCACCATTAAACATTGGTCCTTTACTAAAACTGGAACCACATCTACACCATCATTCACACACAATGCCAGCAACAAAGAAACACAGTATTCCTTAGCCGCCCTCGATACCGACGAACCCAAGATCTCCAAAATTACCGAAACACCCCCTGAGCTCACTATTGCCATTGCCCCTTCAATTTTCTCAGCAAGAATCGCCAGCACCGCCAGACAGTCCGTGATCAGATCATCCCTCTCACATGAGGTCAACAGGTTAACTATCATGAGGACCACCCCACCTGATAGAACCCTCCAGTGATTCTCATGGCACATGAGGAGGGCTAAAAGGGTAACTAGTGCATTTTTCTTCCCACGGGCCGACCCATTATCGAGCAGACCCATTAGGCCCGGTATTGCGATTCTGCCTATTTTTCTTCGGTTATCTTCAACCGAAGCAAGGTAGAATAACACCCCGGCAGCGTGCTGGCGGGCCTCGATTTTCAGCCCATTTTGGAGGAGATCAATGATTTGGTCCAACGCCTCGGATTGAGAGACCAATATCTTCGTCTTGGGGTGCTTCGAGAGGTTCAGCAATGCCGCAGCTGCGTTTTCTTGACCCTCAGGATTGGTTGAAGCAATCAGGGCAAGCAAATGTGGGATTACATTGGTTTCCACCAAACAAGATCTGTTAAAATCGCTTGTTTTGGTGAGTAAGCGGATTTCATAAGCAGCTTTGCTCTGTTCCTCCTCTGCTCCAGAGAATAATCTGCCTACGAGGAAATGCACCGCTATTGTTATAGCCTGATCTGCTGCTGGACTACCTGCATTGGCCAACGACGGCCTGATTTGACGACAGCCGTCGGATTGAGGACACAGGGTTCCATTTCCTTGAAGATACTTCTTGATGATTCTCTTTACTGCGAGATTTGGAACCAAATCTAGAGACTTCAGCTTCTCCCCTGTTTTGGGGCACGTGTGATTGCCACAGGCGAACCATTTCTGAATCGAAGATCGATCGTAGGTGTGGCCTGTCGAGATCGTAACGGGATCGATCATGATCTCGAGTGTGATCGGGCACCGGAAATCATCGGGGTTCGGGAGCATGATTGATCCACTGCTCCATTCTCCACCACATTGCTGCAAGACACTGTTCTTCTCAATGCTGGTAAAAACAGAGCATCTGCAATAGATCAACAACGCTGCTAAACTGCAGAGACATCCCAAATCCCGTTTGTCGGGGTTCGAACATTCTAACCCAATTTCATTTTCCAGGAATTTGATTTCTCTATTGCACTCATTCCAGCTGCCGATTCCCAGATAATCAAGAACCCTTTTCAAATCACGCGATTCTGGAACAATCCCCCTTTCAAACTGTTCCAAAATCCGAGAAACCCCAATCATGGCACCCCTATCATCTTCCCCCACTTCGAAAGTGATCGTCAACCCCTGTTTCCTCACGAACTCCGCCAATTCCTTAACTTCATCGACAACTTCCAATTCCCCCAATGGGAGAACATCGAGCGCGACGGCAATAGCCCTAACCAGGACACGAAAATAGGTCGCTGATTTCTCGGACTTTGAAAGCATCCATAGCCTGGAATCGTCTCTGGCGCAATCTTCCAGGAGGAAATGGATCTTTTGGAAGATGAAATGGAGCTCCGACAAGCAGAGAACCATGGAAAGCTCGGATCTTGGATTTGGGTTTGGGATTTCTTCGAGGAAAACAATCAGGGTTTGTATCAGATGAATCGAAGTATGCACGTTTTTCTGGTTGGTGAAGAAAGTTCTGGATTTGAAGCTGCATATTCTGCGGCCTAAGTTGAGTAAAGAAGAAAGGACCACCGGAAATGAAACTGTTTCGCAGGGACGGACCGCCGGAAAACTCAAAATCCGGCGAGTGTTGTCATCGGATTTGTTTAACATTGGAGGAAAAAATGCAAGAAAAAAAATTTAAAAAAAATTCAAGATTGGAGAGAAAGAGAGAAGATGAAATCTATGTACGAACTTTTCGAGTATTTTGGAAGTGTTGTGGTGTTATGGGTGGCAGTTAGTGTTTGTATATATATATATATATATATATGTAAGTTGCCAGTTGAAAATTCAGGTTGGACACGTGGCGGGATTGGGTACGTTGACTGAGATCGGAGGGTTGTGAAGGGGGACACGTGGTGGAAGGAGAAGTGTGGGTGAGGGGTTTAATAAAGGGGTTTCGTGGAAATAGATGGGAGCGAATGAGTAAGCGACACGTAGGGCGAGTGTTATGGGCATGGCAGCCGACATGCACCTTGGTTGACATTGGTGTGCGTTACGAGATTTAATGCAGCTATTAGTTTATTACTTTTGTTTTTGTCTTGGTATGATGATGGAATTAAAAACTTTACTAGAGGAGTAAAATATTACATATAAGTTAACTTTTTTGACAAAGTATATTAGTGAGGTAGTCGTAACTCATAAGTGATTGGGGAGCTAGAATCTAGGAGTTCGTAAAAGTTATTTTCTTGATAATCACAATATATATAGAATTCCGGAATGCTAGTTAAAAGATTACTTTCATTTTACTTCTAATACTGCATATATATTATAAATATGAAGAATTTTTTAATTAAATGTTTATTAGTGGTACCTAGCTTATATTTTGAAGATTATCTTACAAGATAATAACGGATCATATATCAGGTTATACAATTCAGGTAGTTAGTGGATCAACACTAAATCTAACTGTCACCCTATAACTTACAAGTATGACATTCAAAGATATGATAATTTATCATGTAATCTAATATTAATGATTTATTCCCACTTAAGCTCTGATTTACTAATTTTAGGACTAAATGTATCAATAATAAAAAATAAAAAAAGGGTACATTGTCAGTTCGGCCACGCCATGAAAATTTATGTTCGAAATTGATTAAATCAAATCAATATTAATTATGTATAAGTGTGTTTTACACAATTAATTTATATGTTGAGATTATAATTACCACATAATTAAGTAAATTCAATAACAAAAGATAGATGGAAAATACAAGTATAAAGTAGTTGATTATAATTACCGCATAATTAAGTAAATTCAATAACAAAAGATAGACGGAAAATACAAGTATAAAGTAATTGTTTGAATTTATCTTGCTTAGATATTCCATCTTGACCGTGGTACGTAGTCCATTATTTTATTTGATTGATTGAGATGGGCGTATGTTCGTGATAAGAACGTGTGTATTTTTTAAAATTTAGGACAGCAGCCCAATCACATGTGATGAGGTGGATCATTAATAATGTCATACTAAAACGAAGACATAGCCACATAGGTTAATGAAGGAGAGGTGGACAATTATGGTTTTCGAGTTAAAGGAAAGAAGGATCCTAGAAACATTAATTTCGAATGTACATTAGATAATTATTGTATATTTTTTTTATTAGATTTCTAATATTTATCTTTGATGTAAGATGAGTATCGAATCATGTAATTATTGTAGTATTACATATTTTATTTTAAATAAAATAATAATTTCATTCCACCACTTTAATTTTGAGAGATTTCCACGAAAGGCCTTATGATCTTGGTGGTTACCAGGCAGGCCCATAATTATCTTTTAAATTTGGGCTAGAAATCACTTAATAGTAGAATTTATTTAACTTATAAGGCCCAATGCGAAGTGTGTGTGTTTTACCCTGTGTGTTATGCCTAGTTAGCATTTCGAACCCCGTGATTTAAAGATTCTCGAAGAAAATCCTGTGATTATGTAAATTAGCACTGAAAACCCAATGATTGTATTAAAGTTAACACTCAAAACCCTACAACTACGGTTGTAGGGTTTGAAATGCTAATTGAGTGCTAATTTATTACAATCACAGGGTTGTCTTTGAGAATTTTCAAATCACAGAGTTCTAAGTGTTAATTAGGTATATCACAGGATTTTTTGTGCAATTAAATCGTATTTTAATTTGATATTGCTCGTCAATTATCGTAAAACAAAACAACATTATTTCCATCATATTCCTCTGAGCTCCTCCTTCTGTTTCTCTTTTCCTCCCTCATAAATACTTCATAATTCCCCTGCGTTAATATTGTCGATTTATTTATTTCTTTTTTAAAACCAGAATGAATATAAGGAATAGTCTCCTCATTGGAATGTAAACATTTTAAATGGCAGAATAACTGATAGGATTGTGAGCATTTCAATGGTGAGATAGTTGGTGAAGACATTCAATATTGCTCCATACCCAAAAATCAAAATTCAAACTTATGATATTTAATTTAAGATGGATGAGTTTTTTCACTCAATCACATTTTCTAGATTATATCGTTTGTTTATTGTGCTTCCTTAATTTCATTAACATTTTTATAACCCGAGGGAGATCAAACTTATGGTTCCCAAATATGTTTTTTTCCCCTTACTACAATTTACCTAAATCTCATATTCTTCTCTATGAAAACTACTTCAACCAACAGAAAATTTTAGTAGAAGAATATGATCATATGAAAGTTGAAACTAAATCTCATATTCTTCTCTTCTCTATCATCATATGAAAGTTGAAACTAAATCTTATATTAATCTTCTCTCTGAACTTATAGAAATTTCTTTTATTTTGACATAATTCTCTTTATAATTTATTGATTATAATAAGTTAAGCAAATATATTACATCAAATTTGTCTAGAAATTGTAAATTGTGGAAAGATATTCCATGATTTATCTCCAACTAATCAATTCATCCCCATGTTTCCCACACTTCTCCATGAACACTTCAAATAAATTAAAATATAATAACAAAATCTTCTTTCTTTATACTAAGGTAATATCTGCAATATGCAGATTACAAAACCATCAAATTAGATATGTGCTGTAGAGATCTTCAAATGATCTCCAGAATAATATGGCAATTTTATAGTAATTCAAGAACCAAACAACATCAAACTTCAATCACAATTTCCCATTGTTAGGGATTATTACTATTATTATTATTATTATTATTATTATTATTATTATTATTTGGTCAAAACAATTATTATCGACTAAAGTGATTGATTCTCTATCAGAATTGCGAAAAACTCAAAAGTGAGAGCTGGTCAGAAATATTATGGTTACTCTGTAACAAAAATTATGGAATTTCATTTATACCACAATAACTATTTAACTACTGTAGCAAGGAGCATAAAGATTTAATTATTTTTCCACCTCTTTTTGACACTTTAATTAAAGCCTATCAAACTTTAGGCAGGTGCAAGATTTTCAAACTTAAGCCACTGCATACTATATGTCTAATTCAAGTGAGTTGTTAGCTATATCAAAAGTCTATTTGAAGGTCTACTTGCGACCTAATCTTGAGAGTGACACTTAAATATTAATATTCTGGTATTTGTAAGTTCATTAAATTCACTAAATCACAGCCTCAATAAATAAATATTAAAAAATATATTTGCACTTCAGAGGCAGATGAAAAAGAAGTATTCTTTTGAATGGAAGTATTAGAATTAATTCTGAGTTACAAATTTTGTTAAATTTTGATGCATAAGTGCGTTTTAATAAGTTTGTCGTTATAAAACAATCCCAAAAATATGATCTCTTCTTAGAAAATTATGAGTTATTATTATTTTTTTAAATTATGAGGTTAACCATACTAGATTACTACTTAATAATGCAAATTAAATGAATGTGACATAAAGTTGTTAGGGTGGAAACCTAAAACTGCGTTTATTTTTGTATTATTGCAATTTGCAACCATACAATTGTACAAGATTGGCCCGTAACCGTACCAAATACCAAAATAACAGCTGTTTGAGAACAAACAAATGCAGATCTAATTGACGAGCAAATAGTGTCTTGTGGCCCCACACGATTTTGGAGGCCCATTATTGAATAAATATATTTTTGGAGCAAAATCACCTTAAAGAATAGACTACCGTTATTATTTCTCCCATCGAATTATAAGTTCGTCAAATGGTGGAATAGTAAAATCTTAAAAGGGCCGACTACAATCATTATTCCTCTTATTGAAATTATAGGTATAATTATTATTCTCTCGTTGAATTATAAATATTTTAAAGAGTGAGACAATTGACCGGACACAATTATTTTTTCACTTTTAAATTTAAATTCACTTTAAAATGATGAAAGTGCTAATTAGAAAAACTAAAATTACTTCCTGCTCAAAATTATGATTCAAATGCTTAACATCTGGTTATAAATAAATAAATAATTTTTTTCTACTCAACCACACCTCCGGAATCGCAAAACTTTCTAAGTTGATAGTTTTAACTTTTAAGATGACTTTTAGTAATTGTTTGAATTAAGTTAAATTATTAAAGTGTAAAATTTTTTAGCTTAGTCAACACTTTTAACTATGCTACTATTACACGATGAACCAATTTACCATACAAAAAGTTGAGATTGAGCCCTATTTGGTGGAAATAACAAAAAGGTTAATGCTGTATACTTAACTATAAAGAAATTACCTTAAAAAAAACTATAAAGAAATTAGATAAATCTTATTTAATCATAATTTTCATGAGATACATTTAAAAATAAAAGAGACTACTATTGTTATGGCCAATAAAATGACATAAAAAAACAATAATAAGATATTGTACTAACTCCCATTTGAACCATTATTTATGTGATGTGAAAATAAATTAAAACCCATAAATAAGAATGTAAAGTAAAGCTATAATCCACTTACTAATAGAATAATTAAATATATATTTCACCTTACTTCAATAAATATGCTAATTTAACTTAGGTATCAAGACAAAAATTCAATCAAGAAATTCCCTTCAATATATTAAATTAAACACAAAATATGTCTTCTTAGAAAGGGGGCGGCCGCCCCCACCAATCTCTTTTTGTCCATACTGGCCCAATGTCCCAAGACGATAGTTGTACAAACCTAATTGCCTCAATCAACAAAGCTATAACAGCCTGATCTTCCAAACATGCCATTCTCATCCCACAGGAAAATCCCAACAAATGTCTAATGTTCTAGCTATACATGATTTTGGAAGATACAACCAGCTAAGAACATCAGAATCAAGAACAAAATCCAATAATTTTGATGTTCTAATTCCTACAACATAAATACCTCAGAAATCCCACAACATTTTCCACTCAATCTTCCATCTATCTCCTCCATCACTTACATTACCAAAAAATGGCATTTAAGCTTGTTTTCTTAGCTTTTTCTGTCTTCATCTTCTGCGATATCGCCAGGGTATACTCGCGAGGCCCTGTTTACAAGCCTCCGGAGGTCGAACGAGTAACAGATCGCTTCAGCCGTGTGCCGGTTAATCAGAGCTTTTATGTTTCGTTCGGAGGATCGAATGCTAGTATTACGAATAATGGGAACGGTGCTGATCTAAGTTTGGACAAATCTTCTGGTAAATTAATTGATCACATGAATATAAGTGGCATACTATCACATATGTTGATTCTTGTATGACTTTATTTATTTTGTGTACGTTTTTTTGATTATTTTGTAGGATCGGGGTTGGCATCAAATAACAAATATTACTATGGTTTCTTCAATGCTGCGTTAAAGCTGCCCGCTGGTTTTACTTCAGGGATTGTGGTGGCATATTATGTAAGTCTACTTTGCAATGTTATAAGGATGGAGTTAGAAATTTTTATCATAATAGTGAAACAAAGTATATAAATGTCATATTTATCATCTTAGAAAGGTGTGACAGACAAAATACATATATACAACTTTAATCATTAAAAATGCGACATTTTTAATATTAAGAGGGAATATTATACTATTTGAATAACATAATATATAATATAGTTTCATATAATAAGCCTAGCTCCCGGTCTTTTTTGTGGCTCCGTCCCTGATTATATATGGCATTTAATGTTGATGCTTCGAGTTATATCTGATGCATAATTTCTTTATTGTTTTACAAAATTATATATATTTCAGTTATCGAATGCGGATGTTTTCCCTCACAACCACGACGAGATAGATATCGAGATCCTCGGTCACGATAAGAGAAGAGATTGGGTGTTGCAGACTAATATATATGGCAATGGAAGTGTACACACTGGAAGGGAAGAGAAGTTCTACCTTTG